>UCOL01002217.1:0-27670 GCA_900474335.1 Ormyrus nitidulus
GTGGCGGGTGCTTTGAATATTATGGCGGGTACTTGAAAAGTGGAGGTTTGAAGAAAAGCTGCTTGGGCGGTGGCTCGCTCGCTCTCTCTCTCTCTTCAAAGAGCCTTCGAAATTATGACGTCTTTCGTTTTCTCTCTGCTCGGCGGCCTGCTTCACTCCCGCGGGAGCAAAGCCAAGCTCTTTGTGTTCGTGTATATTTACGATGAATGAAAGTCCCTTTTCTCTAGACTCTCTCTCTCTCGCTCCCTCCCTCTCCCGGTTCCTTTCGACAGGTGCGGATAATGGCGCGCGATAGCCGCCGTAAAAATTGATTTGCTTTTGAGGCTTGAGTACTTTGGATTAAGCTCTGGCTGACTTTAAGAGAATCGGGAATGACTCGTGTAGACTTTCTTTGTGGAAAATTCTTTTTTAGCAAGTGTCGATTAGGATTTTCAGTTTCTGAAAGTAGCTGTGTCAAGAATGATTTTTGCCGATGGATTTACGCTCAGTGGAGAACTAGAATTTGGGAAAATTAGTGTTTGATCAATTGTTTTTTATTTGGTATAAAATAAGTTTCATAATACGAAGGGCAAGCTTTAGAATTTGAGATTATCTATTGTTCTTCTCTTTGAATAAAGGAAAGCATAACTTATTCAGGCATTACTTATACAGTTCACCTCTCCCACTATTGAAAGTGAAGTGCTATAGTCGAGTGCTATAACAAGTAAGTAAAATGGCCTATGGTTCTTGGTGAATTCATTACTTTTATAAATTTTTATCGTAAAGAATTTGTACTATTTATTATCTTTTCTTCTTTATAATTTTTTTATTTTTATAAATTTCTAATTTAGTAATTACTGTAGAGAAAAACGGAATAAAAAGAGAGAGAAAGCTGATTTAGCGCTCCTAAATCCCGTTGTGCGTCGTGTCGAACGGGGCGCCTTCGCCGTGCCAATCTCGCGTGGTACATGCCGATGTGCGAACCACACTAGGCGAAAGACGCGCCACCTTTACTGGTGAAGGTTCGAGAGACTGAAGGATGCGAAAGGCACGGCAGATCAGCGTTCTAAGCGCGCACGCCAACATCGCTGCTTTAGCCGCGAAAAATTGTATTTTAAGAATTACATTATTTAATAAAGAATTATATTTGTTTTTACAAAGACCAGAGTAATTTTTATTTCTTTTTATAACTGCATTACGAAATATCAAATTAATATAAATATCCAATTATGTATGCGTATGAAAATTATAATAATTTAAATTTTCTTTGAAATAATTCGTATTGAGCAATTGCATATTAACAAAATGTAATTTTACTGTTAATAAACATCAAATAATACAATTCCCTATTGAAGTAAAGCAAAGTAAACTTGGTCTGACATGAGCGTGCACGCGACTACTGCCGTCATGCTCTAACATATAACCAAGAAAAATAGTTGATGAAAATTGATGAAAGTATGTATAATCTAGTGCTTAAAGAAATTTCATCTTTTTTAAATGTGTTTACTTAAAATGTCAATGTATTTGACAGTGAAAAATCAGTTATAAATATTCGATTCTATTTATAAAACATGTAACACTAATGAATACAACATATTATATTAATGTGTTATATTGCATGAGCTAATATTTTTTAATAACAATTTGCATAATAATTTTCAAACGAATACTTCCTTCCTGACCGGAAGTTTACGTTCCACTATCATCATCCTTTGTCCACACATATTTACATAACAAACTACCCTTTATTGTAAACAAAGGGTTTAATCCATTGTGAATTATAATTTAACATGATGTTTTAATACAGCTTTATAATCTAACGTTTACTATCAAAAAATATTTTATTCACAATAATGTTCTAAGTTCTTATATTTTCACTCCACCTGTTAAACTTAATGATATAACTAAAACTTAACTTTTGCTGTACTTAACGAACATTTTGAACAAAAACTTTCACAAGTCTAAAAATAAGATGCAAACCATCCTTCATTCTCTTAGTACCTCAAAAAGCTTCTCGATCAACATTCACTAATCAAGTCTTTGGGGCCATGAATGTTCGGCTCGTTATCCCGACGCGGCGCGAACTCGTGAAATTTTCTCGTAGCTATCAGCACTTTTTTTTCCTTACACGAGTTACAGAGAAACACGAAGAAGCGAGAAAGAATGTTTTTTTTCTTTTTTACGAACCGAAAGCTTTACTCACGGTCTTAAGCCTTTATAATTAAAGCTTCCTCTTTCCATTACAGTTTTAACCCCTCAACTTCTTAGATTTTTTACCTTTTAGAGATACATTTCTATTACTTAATTGAGAAAACATGTAAAAAAGAGCTCAAATAATTAGAGTTCTGTAACTGTAAATTATTATTTTTTTTTTTTTTTTTAAAACAATTTTTTTTAGTTTGAATTGCAATTTATATGGTATACTTCAGAGTAAAATGAGAAATTGGATTTTCGAAATTCGGAAGTCAAAGAATTCGAATATATTTTTCTTAAAAATGAGTTTCAAAGTTTGAAATTCGGAAAAGTATACGATGAACTGATGGGAAACATTTCTCTCTAAATCAAAGCTTTGGCAGAGACTTACTTCATCCCCAGAACTAATAATCAAGATTAAGGTCAGAAAAGAGATTGAAAACGTTAGGAACCTTTCAATATTTAAATAAGCCATTACTCGTATGGTTAAGAGGTAATGTAACATTTGCTTTAAAGGACAGAGTATTCAAATTCAAGTACATACGCAATGCCTTTTATTGCACTATAAACAGTGAACCTCGTAGAAAATTACTAGAAGCAATAGGTAAAGTTTTGATTTCCTTTGGGAATAATATACTTGATGAACTTTATTCAAAACCTCATGTGGGTCCAATTTTCGTTTACGATTTCGGATTGTCGAAAATGACTGCTGAAACCACAATTTCGTTTACGGTTTTTCTAAGTACTTAAAGTGCCACCAACTTAAAATAATATAATAAATAAAATAACGACTGTTTCAGAAATTCGCCCACAGAAAATGAAAATCTAAAATGTAAATTAGTAAAACGGGTAATTGTGCAAGTTCAACATTAAATTCAGTTAAAAGTTGCAAATAAAAGTTATTTTTTAACGACGTTAGTTCCAGGGCTAAAATAAAAGGAGCTAAAATAAAGTTATCCAAACAGGTGACTTATATATATTTGCCTAAAAAGTACACAGGCGGAAAAAGTTTCCTCTCGCGTAAACTAGTTTTCCAGCGGTACGCGAGCCTGATCGTCAAATCAAAATTTTCCCCAGAAATGCCAGAAGATAGGAATATAGGAATCAGCGGCAGAAAAACTAACTTTCGACTCATTGACAGAGAAAAAGAGACAGAGCCGGGAATGTAAAAAAAAAAGGAAAAAAGGAAGAGAGATCAGCGCGGCAAGGGGGAAAACGTCAGAATGAGAAAAGGGAAAATCGAAGGTACACCGGCGCGGGTGGGTGGAAAGTTTGACGATAAACTTCCCAGGTTCAAAGGGGCGACCGAGGCTCGGATCCCGCGCGAGTCCCGGCGGGAGTTTTTAATCTGCCGCGCGTCGATCTGGGACGGCGACGAGAAAGTAGGGCTGAACTTTGAGCGCAAGACTGGCCGCCTGCCTGCGAGCAGGTAACTTGGGTATATATAGCTGCCGGCCAATAATCCGCATTAGATTAATGGATTTCCTTGTCCTTGCTTTAATATTGAATAATATTTTTGCTGGTAGCATTTTACGAGGGTATATATGATGAAACTTTTTATTTGTTGCTCATCTGTCGATTCCTTCGGTAATATTCATTTTGAAAAAGAGATGCTTTAAGGCTTGAATTTTCACGCGCAACAAGATTTCTCTCTGAGTTTGTTGCCTTTGAGCTAATATCGCATCGCAAACGCAAATTTACAGTAATATAATTATCAGCATGTAATAATTAGGTTAGCCACGGCAATTAATCGCAAACTTAATTAATCATTTCCACAAGGGGGTCTCTCTCGCCTCAAAGGCGCGCCGAGGATTACACCGTCAACAAAGGAGCAATTACAAGATTACACCGTCGGCAACAAAGCTCAGCTTGAAATTATATCCCAGCAGCCGGCAACGCCGCAGCATCCATTCGTCCGGACAATATGATCGTCAAGACGCGCGCGCCGACGTCTAGCAGCAACGGCGCGGGCAACAACGGAGTTGCGCATCCGAAGCCGCGCAGCGGCAGCAGCAGCAGCAGCTGTCCTTTTCGAGGCCGCGCGCGGCAAAGTTAGTTGGCCCGTTGTTCTGCGGTCAACTAGCAGCTCGCGGCGCGCAGGTATTAATGTCCCGATAACAAACTTGGACGGCTCACTAAGCAATCTCTCCCTCCTGGCTGGCGCAGCGCGGGGAACGCCAGGCGCGCGCACCGAAAAGCCCCTCGATCCACTTGTGGCGAGCCGGGGAGATGCCGCCGCCGCCGCCGCCTCGGTACGAGTATAATTCGCGCCGAGGAGCTCGGACTCCTGGACCGAATTGCACTTCTCGGGGATATTATACGGGGCCCTCGATAATAAGAGAGGCGATTAATTAAACGGACTTCTTGGACATCGATCGCTTTACATAATGCCAACGAGCTTAACAAGGGGGTAATGAGTCGCCAATTATTGAGCTATTATTAAGTGAGGGGCTGCGGTTGAAGTGAACTGGGGGAGGATACTTATCCGTATAAATAAAGGAAATGTTATTGCTGCGGTAAGATTTCAATGCGAAATAACATCTGCTATAATATTTTGCAGTTATTAAGTAATAAGTTCTAATAGATAATGTTTCAAAGTTACTTTGAGCATACCTGTAACTTTGAACTGTTGTGCTAACTGCAGGTTTACAGTAGACTAGACTCGACTCTCGGCTGTTTGACTGAAAGTTCCGTAAACAGTAAATAAACGCTTATTTTCAGTATGTTCTACACTTTGCTCATTGAAAGTTTTGCAGAAAATATTTCAGAAGTGCGTACCTTTTAAAAATTAATAATTATTTTAAATAATAAATGTTTAATAACTACATCCTTATGATACCCTTTATTTTTAATCTCTCTCAAAGTCAAAACTAATCTCCCTGTACAATGCACCCTAAAACACAACCCCAGACAAAAATAAACGAGCCGACCGACAATCACGGAAGCGAGACGGTCGTCAGACGCGTCTCGAATCGACAGATAAGGAAATCGCGTGATCAGCGGTCGACCGTAACTAATAATGCTATTCGCGTGCAGAGCAGTGCCAGAGAGCGAGAAAGACAGAGAGAGCAGGTAGACGATAGAAGGCATCTGCCGCTGGTCCTGCGGTTTGATAATCGAGTCTCGAGGCCGGCCGATTCTCCCCGGGTCGAACTTACGCCGGGGTCTATAATCGCAAGGTCGGCTTCTATATACACACGCGCGCGCGACCGCCAGAGACGACCTCTTCCTCTCTCTTTCTCGATCGCGCAAAAACCGGACCTGCATCCGCAGGAAGAGAAGAAACGCGGAACGCTTCGTTTGCTCCGCGGCGCGAAACTGGGACGGCTGATGGACGCTGAATTTGTGGTTCTGGATGCTCGCTGGGTTTTTGCGCGCGAGGTAAGCGTGATTGCGGGCAAATATCCGAGCGGAAGGACTCGATCTACCGGAGTTATATAAGAAGCCTGGCTTGCGGTTGACCGGAGTGTGAACTACGTTAGTCTCGGTTTCATTCGGACGGGGTTTATTTGACTTGGAAGCCGGAAGGGGGAAGTTCGTCGAACAATTCACGAATAAAATTTGATTGAAAATATAATTTTGAAATTCGGTAGGCGTGGCAATTCTATCAGCGATACCGAGCAATACTTTCATTAAATTAATGTACAAAGGTAACAGTGCCATTACTGTTATTGAAAGTATGCCACGGCGATTGTTCAACTATATAAAAGCGCCCACCGTAAAATTTTAGCATTGCTTGTTGATGAGATGCGCCAACAAGGCAACGTTTTATTTTTAATGGATCATAAAATCCTGGCGAACATTGCCTCTGAAATCATAAACAGAATAATGCCGCATCTTCCATAAAAACCTTACTATCTACCAAAATGAATTACAGCCATCCGCATTTACCAAACTAAGTTCAATCTCTGAAAAAAAAAAATGAAAGATTTCGCGCAAAAAACACGGGCGACGATATCCGGGCAGCGGCATAAAATTTCGATAAAAAACATCGCAACGTCGCCGAGCAACTGTTTGCATCTTATCTCATTGGCCGCAGCAGAGACTCGCCGCGAGCTTTTTTTCCGCGCGCTCCTTCGCCGTTTCGTGCTTGCTCGCCGGGATAATTGGATCAGCGTCAGAAGCGAATTGCTCGTAACGAGGCCGATCGAGCTAAGTCCCTCGGGGCCGAGAGAGAGAGAGAGAGAGAGAGAGAGGCAGTACCAAACCGAAATCGGGTTACGACTCGTCTTACTGCTGTCCCCTCTCTTTGCAGGCTCCTAGTTTCCGTGTGCCATTCGAATGTCCTGCCGATTAAACGACTGAAGCGAAGCTGCCGCACTGACGACTCTGTCCATCTCTCTCTCCTCTTCCTCCCTCTCTCCCTCCCTCTCTAGCTGGGTCTGGTCTTGTAATTGCGACTCGGTCGCCGTGTCGCGTCCTCCTCCTCCTCCTCTGCAGTGTCCTGAGACGATCGATTGACGCTAACTGGCTGGAGGATTCTGCGGAAACGACGCGCGAGAGGTGCGGACGCCGCCGTTGACGGCCCCCGGAAACTTGCTAACGAAGCTTTTATGAAAAATAGCTTGAGCCTAAGGATGAGGACTCTCGCGAAGGTTCGTTTGATCTTCGGGGAACTTGATGAGGCGCGCTGATGCGCGTCCAGGTGACGCGCGAGTAATTGGATTCGCGTGGACATCGCTGTGAAGGTAATTATTTCGTGGTTAACCGATGGGGGAAACAATTCCCCGAATCGTAACTCGAAAATGAGTTTTAATTGTGCAAATGAATAATTTATTTAAATTGTTTACTGAACAAAAATTCTAAAATTTATTTGTAAGATTTTTGTACTCTTTAAATTCACAATGTCTAATGTACAAGCATTTGTCAACCAGATAATTAATTGAAGAATGGATTAAATGTGTTTTTAACATTAGTTACAGGTGATTGGCAACTACAAATTACAACTCTAAATAATACGCACCTGGAGAATGGGAGCCCGAAAGCTGAATGACTCTAACATAAAAAACTCTTTTTTAACGAAACTATAAAACCCAGAAACAAGACTTTCCACTCAGAATCTCCATACACCCCGATTTCGCCGGCGCAACTCAATACCATAATGAACCTCGAGCGTCCATCCCACACGCGAACTAAACAAGAGGCTTTCTCCTCCGAAAAAAAGGAAAGAGGAACAGAAAAAAAAGCAGAGAAGAGCATAATAATATCAGCCGACGCGATCGTCCCCAAGGCTCTTCCGGCTCCTTCCCTCAATTCAGCGCGTCTCGGCGCTATACATATTTATCAACGCGTACCCTCCCCGCGATAAGCATCACCTCACGCCCCCCCCCCTCCCTCCTCTTTCAAGCGCGACGTCTCCCTGAAAGGATGCAGCGTCTTCCTCCCCGAGTGCAACGAGCTCTTTTTCATGCGTCCCCGTCAGATTTTAAGGGGGCGAGAGGAGGTAATGAAAGCTCGTCGCTTTCTCTCCCTCTCTCTCTCTCTCTCTGTGCACGCAGATGAGGGATACGTGCCTGCGACGAAAAGAGGACGGATGCGAGGGGAGATTTTAACTCCTTTGGCACCCGCGGGAGTTGAGTGACGAGCGCCGAGTTAATTAAGTAATGTAGAAGGATATCTGCGCCCCCGAGTTGAACTGGACCGTCCCTGTGATTTAGCCGGGCTTTAAGAAGGGTGTAAAAAGTTTGATTTGCTTGTTAAAGCGGAATGAAAAAGTTTTCAAGTATTTTTGGCTTGCTTAAACTGCGATAAAAATGTGTACACTGCTTTTAATCGGACGCGCTCCTCGTTTTCGCTGCAGGGGATATAGCTCGTAACAATTACTGAAATAAAGGAATGTTTAATTATATCGTTGCAGTTAGCAGAGAACACATATATTGCTTTGTAAACATCCTCTGACTTTCAATATCATAACTTTAATTAACTCCAGAAACTCCAACATGAAATTCTTGTAGTATTAGAAAAACATTATTTAACGTTTCGTATTTAATTATTATTTTTATCCGTTATTAACAACACGAGACTCGATCTCTCCTACTTTATTTCTGAAAATTTTTATGAAATTTTTTTAAAAGTTATAAACGAGAAAATTTTAATATTGCAGTCTGGATTTCAATTAATAATTACTTGATACTTTTTAAAATAAATAATTATTTATTTTAAAAAGTTATTATTTTATAAAATAATTATTTATTTTAAAAAGCATCAAGTTTAATTTAAAAAGGCGTTGCATACTTGTAAATACAAAACTGATCAAAAGAAACAATTCGATTTAAAAATTCCGTTGCTTAAATACGTTTTATTTTCGTGACAACGAAGCGCGAGGCATACGAATTTAAAACCCAGCGGAAAAATTCGAAAAAGCCCCGAAATCTGACTCCGCTTTTTTTATGACAGCTGACTCCGCAGAAATAAATAAAGTAAAAGTAGGCCCGGCAGTCAATAAAAATTACGCTGCATCTTCGGGTTCATATATTCCGGTTCGTAGTTTTTGACGCGCCTCGGAGTGACACACGGCCGCCCCTATATCATTCCGATGAGCTCTTTCTCCCACCTCTGTACGCACGCGCGTGTCCCGAAATCGATTTATCACCTGAGCGCCTCGCGCTCTATTGAATCACGCATCCTACGCAAGCGGCGCTCTGCAAAAAGCCTGAATTTCCGGCCGCGTCGGCGAAAAGGGACCGCACAATTGAGCGAAAAATTGCGTTGAGTGTTCTGCTCCTTTTCCTTGGCTTTTTTTAGGCTTCGCTTTCAAGAGGAAACTTTAATTTATCGGCTGAAATTAATTAAAGAAGTCGGAAGCTGCAGCTTTCGTTTGCTAAAATGTACTCTGGAAAATTTAATGCACAGCGCTCGTCAATGGGGGAGGAAGAGATGAAATAAAAAAGTTGCTTTTTTAATATCGCATTTCTGCACGGCAAAATTCTAAGAATCTAAATAATCACTGGTTTCAAATTTATGCTGTAGTTCACGTACAGAAGAATTTTTTTTTAATTCATTTTTATGCAAAATTGTAAGAATCTAAATAATCACTGGTTTCAAATTTATGCTGTAGTTCTCGTACAAAAGAATTTTTTGTAATCCATTTTTATGCACTCTAAATAAATTGATGGAATAAAGGAATGTTTTAAAATCTATCTGTTTACTTATGTAGATTCGTTTATGCAAATATTTATTTTTTTATTAATTTATTTAATGATTACAGGCTTCGTATCAGATAAGGTATTTGCTTTTAAGATACAAAATATTTATTACTAATATTTATTCAAAATAACATTTTGCAAAACATCTACTTTATTATTAGACCCTGTATTGGAAATAATGTTTTTTTGTTATTGACTAGAATTTCAGGACGTTATTTGCAAAATATGACAGTTATCTTGAATAAAGCGAAAAGGTTTTTTTAATAAAATTTATAGATGAATAAACATTAGCTTTATTTTTAAATTTGAAATATTCATGAAAACTTTTAGTGGAAAACATATATTTACATGGGCATGAAAATACGTTACGAAATGGCATTTTGAAAAATACGTAAAAGCCAAGTATTAAAAATGAAATGTAGTTACTTTAAAAGAGCCAAATCTATTTTGACGAAAATATCATTCTGCGTCATTCGAATTTTTCATAAATGTAAACTAATGGCCAAAGTAACATTATTTTAAGATTAAAGAAATGTGCAAAACACAAAAATTTACGTTTTAAAACCCTTCCTCTGCTTTAATGCTATCCAAAAATGTTGCTTAATTCTTCCCGACATACCAAAATGAAAGATATGCGCGAGCACTAATTTTCCTTTTTGCGGTGTGGACCGCAAAATTTTCCCCTTTCCACAAGACACGTATCCCTCTTTGCTCTTTCTCAAATAAACTTCAGAGAAAAAAGTCGCCACCCTTGGCTCTTTCAGTGGGCTCTTTAAAAATTGCCGGTGCGCGCAAAAATTTCATTCGCGCGGAGGTTTACTTCCAGCCGGACGCAACTACTACTATCTACTACTTCTCCTGATCTCTTCATTTGCCGCTGTACACATTTTCCCTTAATTCACTCTTTCTTATTTCTTATTTTTTGCCTGGTAATATTCGTAGAGCTGGATGATTTATTTGCCATTTGACTTTAACAATTTTATTAATTTTTCGTTTTATAATTTAAACAATAAAAGCTTTTATATTAGTATTTGTATTATTTAAATAATTGCTTGTTGGAAATTTTAAGTTTACTCAACAAGAGCTAGTACAATCATTATTTTTACCTCAAATTTAAGTTTGCAACTAAAATTTACCAGCTAACTGAAATTTATAACATAAGCAGTTTTAAAGTTATATTAGTTTAGAGTCAGCTCGCTGCGAATTCTTGTAGCTCATTAGCATAATTTTCAAACATCTACAACGAAATATAAATAACCCCCTAAAACCCACATTTTAGCATTTGCAAATTGAGATTTATAAAAAACAATACATAAACTCGGGGAGCTCTCCGCGAAATTTTTCCTGATATCGCAAAAAGCTGAAATTCCCAGAAGACTGCGGGGGCAGCTCCGATGTCCAGCGACGTCGGGCATCGACGGGCTAACGAGGCACGAACAATTTCTCCGGCGAAGCTCCCTAAAACAATTTCTCCCTCATACATAGGTATAGACCGGCAGCGTTGTCGCTCGGCGATCTTATCGCCGAGGGAACGGGGGACTCGCCCCCTGAACGATCGCTACAATTATTTATCCCGGCAATTTCACTTTGTACACAGCCGCACACGCGCACATACACGGGGGAGGAGAAATTCTTGGGCTTTAACCTTTGGCCCCCTCGGGTCGAGTTAAAACGGGACGGAAATTGACCTCGTCACGGATTCCAACGCGATTCGTCGCTAATTAACCTCAAGGCTCTCTCTCTCTCTCTCTCTCGCTCGGCATTCCTTCGGTCTCCGGTGTCCTTTGTCGGCATTCAACTTTCGGGACGCGCGAGCGGATGTGTATGAGCGAGCTCAGGAATTTCCCCGGGCAAGCCCGAAAGTGCCCACTTGCGCCCCGGCTTAAAAGACGTGAAACGAGAGCGAGAAGTTAAGCGCCGGTAACGGCGGCGCCAGACGCGTCAGTCAGTCGAGAAGCCCGCCGCTTTATAATTGTCTTATCTTTATTTAAGGGTAACCGCCGATCGTTTGTCCGCTATTTTCGCAGGCGCGTAATTGCGATAACTTTAATGCTACTGTCAGTACTGTCGTTGTTTTTCTTTTTT
Organism: Ormyrus nitidulus; assembly: GCA_900474335.1. Classification (NCBI taxonomy): domain Eukaryota; kingdom Metazoa; phylum Arthropoda; class Insecta; order Hymenoptera; family Ormyridae; genus Ormyrus; species Ormyrus nitidulus. Next base: position 11,403 of record UCOL01002217.1, read on the forward strand.
AGTTGCTCAAGATAATTTTTGTTTTTACTTTTGAAAAGAATTAGCTTTGTTATTATTCTAATAATTTTTAAATGTTGTTTTTTAATTTAAGACACAATATTTAGAAGTGCAATTTAAAGTATGAAATATGTTAAAAGAAGACTTTTATTACGCTTTTATTAAATCAGTAAAAAACGTTGGGTCAGGTACGGCATTTGCCAAATTTATATCTTTTAAAAATTTTTGGCAATTTTATCCATACATTTTGAAAGAAATGTTTTTCATAAATTTGTAAACTTTATTTTCAACCTTTTAAAGCTATACAAATTGGCTATAAAAATATCGTCGAAGGAAAATGTTAAAAAGCTATCTGAATATTCACGTGAAGTTTGTCTCAAAAGAAAATTTTCCTTTTTCAAGGAATCTGAATAAATTTCCATCTTTAAAAAACGCATATAAAATTTTGCATTGTTATCAAAGAAAATTAACTTAATAATTAGTGAAATGTTGAAATCAAAAAGTCGCAAATCTCGATAATTTAGCGAGCTTAGACAACCTTTATCGGATTCTTTTTTAATGAAGATAATTTTTGAAATTTAAATGATCTTTTACTTTTATCTCTGCCTTCCAGATATATTCATGCGCGTACGTACACAAAGGAAGCTGCAGAAAACGAGTTCACGAGTGAGAGAGGAAGGAAGTAAGAAGAAAGAGAAAAGGAAGCTCGAGGCGTAAAATGTTCCGGACGGCCACGGAAGATATTTTGTACGTCTCGTAATTTCTGACACTCTTTTCAAATACTACAAGAAGTACACGTAAACGGAGAAAAATACGCCTCGCTTGAAAACAATATTTCCTAATATAAAATATCCAATCAGCATAGTAATTTTGAATTTATTTAAATTTAGAATAAAATAAACAAATAAATCTTTGTAAATAAGTATAAAACGATTGCGTTTCGATCCAGCGGTTGTCTTAATTAAGCTCTGATTCCCTTATTCTCGCTCTCATTCGACGTTCGCGCTGTCGACTATGATTCGTTCCCAATTAGGATATTAGCCTACCGGAATTTCACGCTTCTCATTAGTAGGTTCTCGCGCGCACGCATTTCTTGCATTTCAATTTCATCCACTTTCAAGATTATTATGCACGCGCGCCTTAATATATTTTACTGGCTTCGTTTACGTCTGCGATCTATTGTTTGAATAAAAAACGAGGATCGTTTTATTAAAATACCTTTGCATTTTTATGTTAAATTTGGACGCTGATCAAATTAAAAATATTTATCCGGAATAAATAATATAAAAGCAATTAAAAGAAAATAACTCGATGCTTCAGACGTCTTTTATTTTAAAAGCACCTCCTTGCTTCATTATTTAACTAATAAAATAATTGCACAATGGCAGACCCTCTAGCCCGTCTAGTCAACACGAGCCTTATTCTAGCGTCTTGCTAGCATTTAGAACAATCAACACTGCACTGCAGTCCGAGAACAAAACGTCGGGCAACAATAAATTTCCACTGCAGAGGCAGCGGCGGCAATCGTCGTCCTCCTCAGAGCAACAATAAATACGGCGAACGGATAATTTTCACAATAAGCGACAAAGCAGCCGGGGGACGAAGGAGAGAGCAGGAAGAAGAAGAAGAAGAAGAAGATGAAGACTAGAGGGATAAAGAATAAGGCGCACGGACCGGAAAAGAAAGGACCGGGCAAAAAAAGGAGCGGCAGGAAAACTTCTGTTTCGAATTACAATGAAACGAAGAGAAAAACGGCCTTTGCCCGCGCGAAGGGGAAATTGTCGGAGCATTTTTACATAACTCGGCTAAAAGTTTCACTCGGAGGCAAGGCTTAAAGATTGCTCGAACCTATACATATATACGCTCGTCCTTCCCCGCATGAACTTTAAAGAGCCGCCTGGATGACGTAATGCTTCCGTACAAAAGTTAATCCGGCTTTTCAGAATGGCTTTTTGCTTTTCGCCTCCTTTCTCTCCCTCTCTCTTTCCTCTCTCCCTTGCCCCTTCATTCTCACCCCTCTTCCCACCCCTTTCTTTCTTCTTCACTCGCTTTTTCCGCCGCTGCAATACGGCTGCTGAATTAATTACGCCGTTGATCTCCCCCTTTTCCCTCTTTCCCGAATGCAATAAAACTTATAGTCCTCTCCGACGAATAATCAGATCTCCGGCGCTCGGCCCCCTGAGCACGTCGTTTATTTTCAAAGCCATCAGCGGCTGCGGAGAGGTTAATACGCGTATTTAGGTATGTATGAGCCGGCATCCGTCATTCTCGGAAACAGGAATTTGTCGGCCGAGGTGCTAAGCGACTTCGGGGGTTACTGTTATTAGGCCAGAAGCGGTTAATCAAGGCACATTCAGCGCACCGAAATATGGACCGTAAATTTTGAATTCATGAAACGCGATTCTTCAAATCACGGGAAACAGAAAAACATTTTTGAACTTGGAAATGCAAAAATTTCAAAAGGTACTTTTTTTTTTGTTTTATGAAACAAACCAAAATCTCGACTTGAAAATCTTATTAAAAACCTAACGTACTCCAAAGAACACAAAAAAATCTAGTTAAAAATGCTCTAAAAAAAGCGTAATGTAACGCAGAATTGTAAGTCAAATTTAACCAGATTCATTTCCCTCGCGCATGCAGCCATCCTCATTAAATCTCGAAAAGAAAACGCAAAAAGGCACAACATAGCTTGCGACTTCATAATCAGTCTGAGAGCCTAAGAAATTCTTCATTTACACTCTAGTAGGTTCGGTATTTAGAAACAAAACAAAAAGAAACAATTAAGTTTTAAAAATTTGTTTGCAATCCTTAGAGGGATTTTTGTGCATATAACAAACGCGTCTGCCCTAAACAAGATCAAAGTTTGTGGCAGCTCGTACACAAACCAGTCCTCAAGTGTTAATGGCACAGCCTTCTTAAATAATTTTCCACTTAATAAACGCGCCTTCTGACTTGCTCAGTGTCAGGGACGGCAACGGCGGCATACACACAAGGTCGAGAATCTTAGCGATGCCCTTTTTGCCTCTCTCCCTCCCTCCCCCTCTCTCTCTCTCTCTCTCTCTCTCTCCGGCGCTTCAACTTTCTTATTCCCTCTTTGTCGCGCTTTTACCCGCACTTATACAGTGGCAAAGCGACGCTCGTTAGCGCCGCGCCAGCTGGCATAAATTTGCGCGTCGTCGGCAAGCGAGAGAAACGGAGAAAGTGGAGGTAAGAAACTTGCCGCCGCTGTATGCGTGAGTAAATATTGCGAGCTTTTTCCTGTCGTTGGGGCTACTCTTTTTACGGGCGGCTTATTTTTGGAGAATCGCTCGAGACGCGGTTTGTTGAAATAATATTTCTTGTTTATTAGTTGGAGGGTCCACTTGTGAGTTTCGGCTTTTTTTTTTAGTTGAATAAAAATTTTTCGTTTAGGACTTGAAGAGGAGGTTGTGGTCGTAGAGATTATATGCACTAACCGTCAATTGCAGTTTTTCACGACTTTTATAGCTGGAACATTTTTTTTTAGGTGGAAAAGAGTTGTTTGTTACAATATTGGTCAGTAAAGTATAATTTATATCTTTTACGACAATACTAGGCTTCATTTCATCGTAGAATAGCACGTCGTAACTGATTTTTACTCCCTAACCAATAAACAATTAAACTCTCAGCTTGTTCCAAGCTCCTCAGTGGCTTTTCTTTCTCGACGCCCAGTCCATTCGTTGAAAAAATGTAAACTAAAGCATATATAGGAAAAACAAAAGTTTTCGAGCCAAGAAAAAAGGGACGCGTTCGAGAAGCGCGCGACGAGCAGTCGGGACGATATGGCGAGAGAACAGCAGCAGCAGCAGCAGCAGCAGCAGAGGCGCACAGATGCCGGAGCTGCGCTGCAGCAGCAGCGGCGGGGTTGGCCGGTGCATCAGATCGATGCCCGTTCCTCTCTGGCACGTGACGTCAGCCCCCGTACTAACCCCCGCGTCACCTCCTCCTCCTGAGTTACGCTGTTGCTATTGTTGCTGCTGTTCTAGGGGTTTTTTGGACGGAACTTTTGTTTTCGGAGAATTTTGGAGGTTCGGTGCACAGAAAGTACTGCGACGGAGGGTGGAAAATTTATTTTGCAGGTTTCGAGGCTGAATTAAAGAAAAAGTAAATTGAGAACTTTGTCTAATTTAATAGATTCTAGTGTTCGGAAGAGGCAGGAGTCAGATTGTTTTCTGGCGACAGGAGTTACTGTTGACCTACATTCGAACGAGTATAAAAAATGGATTGACTTTTAAATTTTTATGCATAAATTCTGCTGATATGTGAACATACGTTCTTCTAGTAATAATTTCGTTTTGACTTTCAAATTCGTTGGGCGCCTAAAACTTTGTATTATGAAAAAATAAAAATTTATTTAAAATATTAGGAGACATTTTCTTTAAAAATATTAGAATTTTTTATTAAATTTTTCGCGGAATAAAGGATCGATGGTACATAATTAATCTAGTGTAGATTATTTATCTAGTACTTTCAAAAACATGAAAAAAATATTGTTTTAGAATATTTTGTGATCAAGTAGCTTATATTAGCTTTCTTTAAAATACAGATAACGATGATATGATTTTATGACCAGATTTTCTGTGTAGATAAAAACGTCAATCTTGGGAACGTGAAATTGGATGAGACTCCAGGGACAGTTTCCCAGTACGAAATAATGAACACTGCTGTCCATAATTTTAGGTAATATAAGTATAATGCAGTTTAACTATAATCTCCTTATAAAACATTTTAGCTAAACAATTGCGTGGGTTGAAAAGTAATGCTATAAGAAGAATTGATCATAAATGATGAAAAAGGATCGCATTATTTAACTAGAAGACTTTACAACTTACGGAACGTGAATTCGTCTCAAACTTTAAAATATAAGTAGTAACAATTAAATTATAGTACTTTTTATTCCTTTTTTAAAAAAAATTTGCTAAAAATTTGCTTCTGCTCAAAACGTGAATAATTCAAATAAACTTTCAAAAAAGAAGATAAAACTACCGAAAGAAAGCTTTAATTTAGGATCGAAAAAAATTAATTAAAAGTTATATTAATTCAAATCTGAACTTTACATTATCAAGTTTCGTATTTTTTTTTTTTTTTTTTTTTTTCAAAACTTTATCTAAATCGATTCTAAGCTGAATTATTCATGTTTGAAGCAGAGGTAAATTTTTAAGAATTTTTCTTTAAATTACCATAACTTGACTTTCTTAAAGCCTTTGATCATATAATTACGACATTCCTTATATTTTGGTACTTCAAAATATCTCTTTCAAAATTCATATATTAACTAATATGTCAACTGCAGATCTTGCAGTCCCTTTACTAGGTAAATTTAAGTCAAATATTTTTTAATTTAAGTCAAATATTTTTTAAATGAAATATTTAGTTAACTAAATTTAATTGCAATTTACTTTTTTTATTCTTTTTAATAAACAGAGTTTCAAAGCAATTAAAGGTTTTGTACAACAGTTTATCTTTTTGCAAACAACGACGGATTAATTGTAAACGAAAAATCTTCAGCCTTTGATACACGATTGGTTTTGAATATAAAAATTTCAATCTGTGTAACTGTCGCATGTCAAAACGATACCTTTGATAGTATGAAATAAAGTGGATTCTATTCTTCAAATAAATAACAGAAAAAAAAATGTATACATTTACAGGCAACGTGCAAATATTGATTCTTGACACGTAGACCTATATACTTGCAGACATGAATAGAATAAATACATTAAATTAAAAAAGTTTTTAATAAAAAAACTGACGTTAATCTTGATTAACATCTTCAAAAGACATATTCATCCGAATAAATCGACTTTTGTTCAATTAAAAAACTCTTTAAAAAATCCCAGCGCCCCAAGTTTTTAAAGATTAACTACCGCAGCCGATATACAAAATGCCCCGACTTCCGAAAACGCACGAAAGAATAATCACCCGGCGCATCCGTTCTCACATAGATCCCAGCTTACCAGCGACGATCCCACTCGATCTCAGCGAGAGTCTCTCCGCGCCACATGCTGATCACCCAGCAGCGGGCCACCGATATCTCTCGGCAAAAAACAGCGCGAAAGCAAGACGAGCAGCGGCGGCAGACGGGGGAGAGAGGCCATACGCGGACGATCCCCACGAGCCATGTGTCGCGTTAGCCGGTCGGTCGCACGTTGCGCGCGCCTTCCGCCTCGTTCCTCGAAGCGCTCTCGGTAACGAAGACGCGCCGAGGAGAACTTTCCGGCCGAAAGCCGAGCCCCGAGCGCGATCTCGACGCTTCACGCGCCGGCGACGCGCTTCCGGATCGATTGCCCGATCGATCGAGAATATATACATACCGAGGAGGCGGCTACGGTTCTTCGACTCTGCGGGGCCCTTTTTGCGAGGCGACGCAATCGCGCCGCTGCGATTTTCTTGCACGGGATGTGCGTCGCTCGCTGTTTTTTTTTTTTTTTTTTTGGAGGAGGTTGTAATGTTACGTTTCTTTTGCATTTACTGGTTTGTTACGGAGCGGTGCCGTTATGTTTCTGGAGAACCGTAATCTTATGCATTATGAAGTAAGAAAATTGAGATTTATTTTTTCTCACGAAAGATGATTAAAATATAATAGAATTACAACGTTCTGATAAAAATAACGAAAATCGTTTTTAAAAAGATCGCCGGTAAACTGCCGCAAACTTGAATCTAATAGCATAGAAGAAAATCGACTATGATGACTTTGGTATAAAATTACATAGATTCTAATAGAATATCTTCCGTTTAGCTCCCTTCTACGTTTCATTAAAATCGCATTTACGCGCTCGTCCCTCTATTTTTAGAGGATCTCGTGGAAAATCTTCCAATTCAAAAAAGCGAATAACAAGCCGCTCTTGAAAACACCTCGACACGCGTATTTTACAGAATTACCGTCACTTATTACGCCATTTCCTCGGCCGATAATGAAAACGCGTTGCCATCATCAATTATCATTTCCACGAGCATCAGAAATTCACTCTTACTAACGACCCTTTTTCCCGCATTAATTACTTCCTCCTCTCCCGCCGGCTACAACGCACAGAGAGAGAGAGATAGAGAGGGAGGGAGCCAAGTCACCGTTCTCGAAAAAGACAGAAACTAAGGCCAAAGAAATGGCAAATGACAAAAAGCAGGAACGGACGCAACACGCAACTGCAGCTCTCTCGCTTCTTCCCCTGGTTTTTTTTCAGGTTGTCTCTCTCCCTCCCTCTCGCTCTCTATCTCGCTCGCGAAGATCTCGTTAACCTAATTAGTTTAGTTTTCAGCAAGTTCGCGTCGGATGATGCGTCGCGTCTTTTTCCCTCCTCATCGCCGGCGCTAATATCGAGGGAGGAGCAACGAAAGGGGGAGTTAATTAATACAAATTATGCAGCCGCCAGGAGCAGAGCCGTCGGCTGCTATCCTATCGCGCCGGCGATTGTTATAATGTGCTGCCCTACTATATATCTCTCTTTCGCCCTAGACAGTATTCGATGAGGAAATAAACGCGAGCTCGGTTTACTCGGCGTTCTATCGGTCCTCCTTACAGTTTTGTTCTTAATTTCGAGTTGCACGGCGGAGCTTTGCGGGCTTCGAAAAGTTTACGACGAAAGGGAGCTTGTATAATGAAGTTTTGCTGGATCAACAAGCGATGAGTTGTTTTTGGCTTTTATTGTATTCCTGTATAGCTCGTCGAGTCGGGGGGGAATCGTTTGTATTCTTCTTTTCGCATTTGCGAGGTAGCGCAATACCTTGGAGATGTTTTGAAGAAAACGAGCGCGGAGCGACTTTAATTATTCATTTATTCAATCATAATACGCGTAACGAACGCTCGGAAACAATGGACTATTAAGCACATAATAAGGAAATTAAAAAGACCAAGAATTAAATTATCGATTTTACATCGTAATTTTCGAGAAACTTGTTATTTAAAACTTAATTAAACTTCTATTAATTACGTTAGGTATTTTTATTTTTATAAAATCATTCAAAAAAAGGCAGGTATTTATTAAACTAACTGTATAAAATTTCAACGAGAGGAAAGCTTCGAAAAAAGGAAAAAAAACTGTGAACAAATTTTCCACCTTCCTCGTCGGGCTGCTAATTACGCAAAGTACTTTTTCTCCATCAACAAAACAAATACACGTTATATATAGGATTCGCTCGCGATGATTCGCCAGCCGATACGAGCCTCCTTTTTACACGTCTCTTCCTGCGGCGTCAAGCGGCGGCTGCAGAAGGAAGGAGGAGGAGAGGAAAAAGGGGGGCCCCGGCAATCGACACGCCGACGCAGGAGAATCGCCCGTGAGAAAGTTCTCGCGGATTGAAACCGTTAGCGTACTTACGTATACGCGCTCGCGTAACGTCTCTGTACGAGATTCACCGTAATGGGCATATCGCGCGAGTTCGCGAGGGCCGCCAAGTGTGCCTCGCACCACTTTTGCACCGACGCGCGCGCAGATCGCGAAGCGCGAACAGAGACTGTTGCTCGCGTGCTTTGCCGCGTCCAGTGGAACTTTAAGTAATCAAAGCGCTTTGCTGCTGAAATTATCCTTAAAAGATATATCATTTTTGTAAATATGGCGGAAAAATTCTAATCTTGGATTTTGAATATTGATTTTTTAACTATAGTTTTGATGAAATATTGTATAAACAAAACTAATATTTAACATTCTTTAGCCACGTTTAACTTTGGAATTTCGTTAATTAAATTATTATTTATCGCGTTATTATGCTAAAAAATCCTTGAATATTTTTGCAGCAAACAAGCAAACGGCAGCTTTTTCCGTTAAAATTTCACTTTTGTTTATTACTAAAATTACGCAATCTAAATGCGATTAACAAAATTCGACGCGAAACACAGAGCGCTTAAAATCCGTCGAATAAACATTCCATTAACCGCGGTAACATTTTGCACCCGTCGGCATTATAACGCACTGCTGAATGCTTAAGCACGAGCCCTTTCAAATATCAGGAAACAGCGCCGACTCTCCGCAGCAGCAGCAGCAGCGGCTCAGTCGGGGTCGAGCGACCAATCAGGAGGTTGCGCTCGAGCTTAAAGCTTTGCCCGTTCTTTTTTTTTTTTTTTTTTTTGCAACTGCGCGTCTCATTCGAGGCCTTGGCTCTTCTTGCGCGCGCTTATTCCGAGAGCGGGGGAGAAAAAAAGTGCGTGAGCCTGCAGCTTTTTTCCTCGTCGTCGCCTGGCGTTCGCTCCGCTTTTCATCGACGCGTCTTCTAAAGCTTCGCTGCGCTCCGCAGGCGCCGAGCTTTTTATTATGTGTACAGGAGACTACCGGCAAAGGAGGAGAGAAACGAGCGCGGGAAATATACTCGAGCGTGCGTATTTACCTGATAGTTGCACGGTGTAACGCAGAGGCAGGAGTGAATCGGAATTGCGACTTTGATGTAATGAAAGATTAAAACTGCGTAAAGTTTTTCAAATACGGAAGAATTTCAAAATTGAAATATAGAATATAAATTTTAACGGAGTCGACTCTTCCTATTTTTTTTCCTGATTATCGTTTAAAGTGTATTCTCTTTAAACTGGAAAAAAGAGGCAGTGTGTGGTTTTTCATCCAGTTCGACCCGTGCTAGCGCTCGATTTTTTTATTATTTTAATTAGTAACATTTCCCGAACTTACCTCAATGTCTTTTATGCCTCACGACGAAAAGTAGAAAAAAAAGCGAGAATGTATCCAGAGTACGCATCGCAGAGGCACAATTTCTCTCATTACGAACTCCCAAGCCCGAGAGCTCTCTAACGAGACACGAAAGAATTAACGACGTATACAAGCTTCGTAACGAGAAACACCACGGACGACTTTATTATTTTCCATCCCCTCCCTTTTTTAATCAACCCCGCGCGCCGTGCGAATAAATGACCGTTTTCGTTATCTCGTCGGGTGCCTTGTAAACAAGCAAATCGGCGACGCCGATGGCCTGTTTTCTCGTTCGATTTATATTTCCTTCGATAAGTTTAACGCACCGCCGACGAGAACAATGTGGAAGCGCTTTCGGATGTATAAGCCAGTGAATTGCCCGCGACTTTTACGGACTATAAACATATCCGGGGGGGAGGACCCGATAAAATTACCCTCGACGCCCGCAACTCATTAAATCCGCGCGATATCGAGTCGTTAAAAAGCCTATTATTACGTTATAAATCGTCACTACAATTATGGCCGAGCAGATTTTACGGCATTGAATTTCAACGCCGCCCCCCCGCGCACTGCGACGACGCAAATATAGTCGAAATATCGCATTAATTGACTAATATAATGAAGTGCCGAGGCGCCGATTAAATTATAATTAACGCCGAAAGGCGCATTAAAGTGACAAATACTAGTTTCGCGGCGTAATTACTCCCAGCCCGCAAGCTCCGACTCAAAATATTTTACCCGCGATTCTCGTGAATTTTTCACGAGCTTCCTCGCGGCGTAATCGATAAAGCCTACCCCCCAAACTTTTACCTCCAGCAAAGCCTCTTACGCATTAAACATTCACTCAAAAACAACTTGCGCGAACAACACTCTGCAACATTAACGGCGCTCTTAACTTAACTACTTAAACAGGGGAGGGGGGGGGCAACAACGATCGAGGCAAAAAAACTCGGAATTTATTCGAAAAAGGAATTAGCCTAAAACCGGCATCGGTCCCTCGGCGCGGGGCTCGCGAAATCGCAAAAAGCAGCGGCGAAAGTTCGCTAAGATCCCCGGGCGCGTAATCACCGAAAATTAACCTAACGAGGAGGCGCGAGCGAAGGAGAGAGAGAGAGAGAGGAGGGACGATCATTGCTTCGATTTACATAGCTGGCCCGGAGCCAAATCGTGCCTCGTGGTCCCGCGACGGTTTACCGGGGATTACGGATTTCTCCCCCCCTCCGATCTTCGGGTGCGTAGAGGTTACTACGTACGTCGGGGAGCGGACCCGGGAAACGCCGCAGAGCGCGAGGGAAGGACCGAGGATTCTTGGAAGGCGGTGGCCAATTGTTTTCGCGACTGAAGAGCTTAGCCGCGCATCGAGTCGGTGATAGCTGTGGCAGGGAAAGCGTTTCATTGGAATTGCAACGATGGCGGGTTGATTCTATATTTGAAAGTCGGAAGAGGTCTTACTTTAAGTAATACGCTGAATGAAGCTTCTGGATCTTTTTTTTTTTTTAGATTTGATCATTTATAGTGTAAAGTGTAGGATAAATTTCTTTTGTAGGATAAAGTAAAAGGCATATAATTGATTATAGGAATTCTATAAAGCATGCAAACATATAATGTTCAATTGCTCTTATAAACGATCAATTCGCCAAACGATCGAGCAGTAACATGAACGTTTTCGGGGACGGAATTAATTTGGAGCGGCGTTTTAAAGTCAGAAATAGACTGCCGGTCTTTTGATCGTTTTAATACACATTCGCCACAAAGACCCTCTGACATTTTGTACGTTTCCATTTTAAAGCCAACACAGGCACACAGCGGCGAAAAAATGCTAGGAATGAAAAAAAAAAAGAAAAAAGAAAATTGCCGAACGTTCAAAGAGCGGTTGGGCGACATATAAAAACATCAACGGGACAAAGGCTCGGCTAGCCTGCGTTTACGATTTCCCGATGCGGCCGAGCTCGAAGTTTTTCGAGCGAAAAGTTTATTTTCAACGAGATACCAAATTACTGTTGACAATCAATTTGCAGAATATTATGATGCACTTGACTGATGTGAAAGGTGACTAACGCGTAAAATGTTAGGACTTCATATTATTTTGAAAGAGAAATCCAATTTCGCATAAATGTTTTATTGCGCAATACGTATATTTAAATTACTTTAAATAATTGGCTGCGTATTCATTATGCTGGTTAATGATATTCTAAATATATAATATATTTTATGCTTTACGACCAAATATCAATTCATTTATTTGCAGTTCAATAAAGATGAAAAGAAAATATTATCTGCCCTGCAAATGTTACAGAATCGTTTAATTAATCACTACAGAATATTTAATAATTGCGCAAAATAAGATCCTGCTTGAAAAATTTTAATCCGCTCAAAGCTCCACAATTAAAAAAAAAAATCCGGAAAACCCGAACAAAGGAAAGTTCCCTCGCAAGCTCGTGTACTCAAGGCATGTAAAATTTTTCAAAAAACCCACCAAGAATACCAGGCGAATCAAAGTTTAAATCTCATCAGTGAAAGGCACGCGCTGAAAAAGGATCAACAAGTCCTGGCAAAGACGACGTCGCAAGAAAAAAAAAACCGCCCCCCCCCCCTCGAACACAAAGCTCTCGGGCTTTTTATTTTTCAGTTTTCCGGGCGAGAAAGCCGGCCTGCAATTCCCAGCCGATACCCCCCTTCACACGCGCGATGCGGAAGCGCGAACCAAGTTATGCATACTTAAGCGCCCGGCTAAGAGTATCTTTTCTAAGTGTAAATAAGAGGGCTCGGGGCCTGGTTAACGTGCGAGTGCGCTTTGCATTTTCTAGCCCCGCTTGCCTATCTCAATTATTACACCCTCGTTCCTCCGTCGTTTAAGATGGTAATTCTCGGGAAATTTTCGAGCCGAACGGCGCGCGGGGTTAGTTTTTCGCCGACGGTTTAGCTGACTTTTTAGAGACTCGAGCTGCTGCTGTAAGCAGCTGGGAATTGCGATGCTTGCCCTTTTTTTTTCTCGGAGGACGATCATGAACGTAATGAAAATAACGTTTCGAGTTATTTGTGGAGGTAAAAGTCGAGTTTAGGGGGTTACCGTTGCGAGGATTCGCTTTTTTAATTAATTTTGCGTGCGAGATGCTACTGAATACGGAATGCGATGTGGGAATATCTTTTTACGATTTTTGCTTTACATTTTCTGGGATTATGTTTTAAAAATATTGCGCGAATTTTCGAAGAAAATTGCATCGGACTTTGCGCGGAAAGCTGAAAATAAATGCATCAAGGATATTGTTTATTAAATATGGAAATTTTGATATTATCCTATATCAAAATATATTGTGTTAAATAATTCATTTTCACGGATAACTGAAATTGTTTGAATTATCTGCCACTGAGAAAATTTGGAATAAATTTTACTGCAGTAATTTACAAAGAAATACAGAACAGTGATACATGAAAATTTTATTACAATGTTCTTGTTTTGTAATTGATTAGGTATAAAAGAGTTATATATACATGAACTGTGGAGAATTAATTATTAAATTAATCATTAAATTTTTGAATATCGACGTTGAAATTTTGTCTTTCTAACCAAAGCCTGTTATATTTGGAATGTAATAATATTAAATATTTAATAATATTAAATAAACAAGGAACTAACATTTCTTTAAAAAAAACCTTTCAGCTCTCTAAATCCACCATTACCACATCCTTATTACCCCGGTATCTTTCATCAGGTGGCGTATCACGAAAATCGAAACTCAAAACTCTCGGTACAGTTCCTCCCATCTCATTGAAAGCAAAGCAGGCAGCGATCGCGGCAAAGTTTTCTCTCTCTCTCTCTCTCTCTCTCTCTCTCTCGCGAGGCTCGCGGCAACGAGAGCGATTTCAAAGATAGGCGTACTCGCGTACACATAACCGGCCCGGATACGAACTCGGGCCTCCTTTCACGAGCAGCCGACCCGCGCCTTTTATTTCTCCTTGCGAGCGTGTCTTTCTTCTCGAATCATTGTCTTTCCGCGCGCAACTCCTTTCCCTCATGCTTGTTTTGTCTGCACCGTCGACGGGGCGACATGGACGACCGGATATCGTAAATGGTACGCTGTGCCGCTGCTGCTGCCGCCTTTTTTTTTTTTTTTTCTTCGCGCAAGAGAGATTTCATAGAGGCTTTTGTGACGGTGCCTGGCTGCTGCTGCTGCTGCTGCAGGATTTAATTTTGTCTTTCATAATTCGAGTGCTTGGAAATTCGATCAGGATAGGGAGATAGGCGCTGCATTGTTGGCTAGTTGCATAATTCATAGAAATTGATTTGTTTTGTCGACTGTTTGAGTTCACGAATGCTTATAAAATTGAAATTAAACGGTATAATACAGAAATTTTGCACTTAACAATTCAGTTCCTTAACAATGTCAATAAAAATATTTTTCCATCGACCAACAACATACGAAAGCAGAGAAAAAGCAAAAACTATCCCGACGAGAGCCGAGCATTTGCGTGAAATTAACAAGCGACCGCGTTAATTTCGGGCAAAGGATATCTCCCGTTTTAAAATCCTTTTTAGCCGTCCGGCGTAACTCGCATTTCGCTCTGCTTGCTGCGGCCCGCGTTTGATATCTACAAGCCATAAATATCCATCGCGCGGCAGCGTAAAAATCCTCGTCAAAAAATATCACCCGGGCATTAAAGCCCCGACGTAAACTTGCAATTCGGCGACGTCGGGCCGCGCGCGAAGGCCCGGCCTGTATCAAAACTGCCCGCCGTTAATCATCATTCGACGCGCGCCTCACTTTTCCGCCGGCGGAATTTTGCGCCGAGAGCACCGAGAGAGAGTCGCACGGCTCATTGCGTAATTGTCATTATTTCGAACGACGCCGGGTAGTTCAGTAGGCCGCGAATTTGCATTTTACGCAAGCGGATATATCTTATTATGTGAAACGTTTTGCGCGCCCCCTATTTGAATATAAAGGAGCGGGGGGTGGGGGAGGGATCTGAAAAAATAACGGCCACAATCGATGGGAATGAAAGTGGAATATTTTGCAAGCGAACGAGTGGACCCAAAGGATCCTGAATAAACATTTGCACATTAAATTAGCTTAAAATTTTACCGGTTTATTGAAACAGTTAATAAATTTATAAGTTCATATTTTAAGACACGCGAGAAATCTATATTTTTAAGATTATTAAAAATATAGATTATTGATTTAAAAAAAAAGCTGCAATTATAAATCGTCAGAACTTAATTGAAAACTCGAGGTAATAACTGAAAGAAAATTAAGCCGAAGCAGTAATTCCCAATAAAGCCGAACTCGTCGCCGTAAAGCATTGCGCGCATAAAAAAACGCGACAGAAAAGCTCTCTCTCTCTCTCTCTCTCTCTCGACAAATCCAATTCAAGGCATTGGAGGCGCTCAGCGTCAAACGTCAGTGCCCCGGAAACTAAAACCCTAAACTGCAGCCGCGCGCGGAATATCTGACGTTTCGCGCAAAAATCTCATAAATCCAACGAGCGAAACGACAACGACAAAAGCGCACACACACAGCGCGCGCGCGCGCCGCCGCGCCTCCGACGAAAAAAAAAGAGAAGAAAAAAAAGGAGCGAACGAGCCGCGGAAGAAAAACAGGAACGCGAAGCTCTCACCGGGGAATCCGGCGTGTGCGTCCGCGAACGAAAAAGTCACCTCTCCTTCTCCAACCAGACCGTGAAATCCAATCCCGCGCAGCAGCGTACACCTATTGCATTTTTCCAACGCCGCCGCTGCAACCCAATCCAACAATGCCGAGGATCCTCCGCTTGCATACCGAGGCATTGCCTGCGAGATTTCCAAGTCGATCTTGTAATAACGGCGCTGCTTTGCTCCGGTAATTTTCGGAAAGGAATCGGTTGTCGATTGCCGGGGAACGGACACGAGAGGAAGACCTATTTCGGGGGCCTGTGTTTTGTAAAGGAACCGGAGCTTCTGCCGGTGTTTATGGTGCTCCTTTGCAGGATTTTATTGGGGACGAGAATGCGGAGCTGGTCTTTAGGAAGCTGAAATGGGGATCGTGGCGATGAATGCTAAGGGAGAGATTTTCGGGAGAATTTCCGAGCTCCCGGAACATTTTGCGAGAATTTCATTTTATTTAACTGCTTTTAATAGAACATGAAAGAATTTCGAAAATCTTATGGATTCAATTTGCAAAAGTGCCGAACCATAATTTTTTACGTATAAGGTACAATTTTTGCTCTAAGTAGCGAAAAATATAATTGCGATTAAATGACCAATAGTTAAATTCATCCATCGATTTTACTGTCTGGAAGCTTGAAATAGCAAATTTATTTAAATTTTCCTTGAATTCTACGAAGTACAAACATCCAACACAGTGTTTACACGCTACAGTTAATTAGTTTGAAAATCTATTTAGACCGAAAATAAAAAAACCGCTGCCAAGTCATTGACAGTTAGCTTCCTCCTAACTAATTTATTGTTCCATTATTATCCCATTTGTATTATTA
Organism: Ormyrus nitidulus; assembly: GCA_900474335.1. Lineage (NCBI taxonomy): Eukaryota > Metazoa > Arthropoda > Insecta > Hymenoptera > Ormyridae > Ormyrus > Ormyrus nitidulus. The sequence continues at coordinate 27,515 of UCOL01002217.1, forward strand.
TTTTATTTTTATATGTCCATTTTAGAATTTAATGAACAGCTACTAAAATTTAAATATAAATTTTGTTATTGAAATATTGAAACTCCTAAACTATATTGCTAAAAATACTGTAAAAAGTCATAATAAACTAATAATAAAAATATGACAGTACTATGT
>UCOL01002218.1:0-27545 GCA_900474335.1 Ormyrus nitidulus
ATTGAAATATCTCAATCCTATCATTAAAAAAAAGGAAAATTAAATTTTTCGACAATCGAAAATTTGCGATAAAACGAAAACAAATAAGCTAAACAAAAAAAGATTTTTTTGGCGCCAGCACAAAAAAAGCAAAAAAAAAGCAATCCAAAAAAACAAGAACAACTCCAAAAATTACTATCACAAAGCTTCCTCTAGAAGGAAGCAAAGTACGTGTGGATTATTTTTTGATATTCTACCTGATGGACCAAATGGATTTTTTCACTTTTTTTCCAGTGTGTGATATGTTATTTCCATCATTTATTTAATTTTCAATTCATTAAATTCGCTCGTAATTGCAATGCTATTCATTGAAATTATCAGATTGTTAAAATATTGTACTACCGTACCTTAACTCTAATGTTATAGTATTTAAAAAAGTTTTCTTGGAAAGGTCCAAAATTTGTGTGCTCGCAGTTGAAATCAAAATGAGGACTTGATCTAGAGGAATTCACTGGTCCACACGAATCCTAGACTAATCATCAAGAGCACGCAGAGAAGCCAACTCGGCATTATCACCGTCTTTACGCTCTCTTTTTACTTTAGGCTCATTAAAGTCCAGTAAAGGCTTCAGCCCGAGTTACTAGTACCTCGGTACTACTCCACAACCCTCTCCGCAAAAGGCAGCGGGAGAATCTCAGCCGGCCCAGTAGACCGCGACGACTGTAGAGGCCTTCCACCCGGAGTCCGAGCAACTGCACAAGAGCGGCCGCCTCTCGGAAGTGGCTCGCATCGCTGGCTGGGCTGGCAATCTATCCATCGGCGAGAGCGCTGATCGGATCAGCCATCGGGCTCGTGATCCTCAAAGCGACGATAATTCGATTACTCGCCGGGCGTTCATCAACCGCTAACTGCCTCTGCGCGCCGATCAGAGCGACCCTCTTGCCGCCAGCCCCCGATATCGCTTCAAGAAGGGGCGCTCCCAGGTCTTGCGCAACGTCTGCCTGCTCTCGGGGACCTTTGTGAAAGCTACTGCCGTCGGCTTTATCAAATGTTAAGTCAATTACGGACGTCGAGGGCCTAAAGCGCCGCTTTTTGTTTTTATCGCCGAGCGCTTCGTTAGCTGGCCTTTTTCTAACCGCGAGTGGGACTTTGCTGCGAGGATAAGTGAGCTTTGCGGGGACGGGTGCGGTTCGTGGGGAAGCTTGACCATTTAAATCAACAGTTTTAGATTGTTTGCTATTGCTGTTAATGTGGCATTTTAGGTTAATAAGCCAAAAAAGCTTGCATTTTTTGACTCGATTATTTTTAGTTTATTTAGAAATAGACGAATGTTAATTTCAGAATAAAATATCTATTTTACACGGTTTTATCTTTGAAAAGTCAATATTCAGAGAATTTCGAATTCTATATTTATTAGATATTAAAGTTTTAACATTTATTTATCAACGGAATGGCAAGGAAACGCTATTTTAAGAGTAATTGAATTAGGATCAGTCACTTCTTTCGACTGTTGCAAAATTAATCTGTTAATCTCAAAAAACTTGCAAAACCGAATTAAGTTACTGATTTAATTATTTTAAATTAAGGTCATCACCTCTGTTACGATAAATATAGTTTTAAATCATTCCCCTTTCTAACAATACCACTTTTCACTTTCGCACTAATTATTATTTCACATGATTCGCACGTATGATTTTTGCACTCGATCCGTGCCGTGTCTCGAAAATTTTTTCACTTGTCCCAAGCACGCCACGTACTATACACACGCACCTTCGAAACGACTCTCTCCACTCCCGCACAATGGAACCTCGCCGAAAAATGATTCCTCCTACGAGTGATAAACGAGGCGGTGCAACGGCGCATAGGCCTCTCGCGTTTCTCATCCGGCCGCGCGCGGCGACGGTAGGGCGAGATTATCTCTATCGCTTCGCGGAACACTACCCCCGCAGAATCGGCTCGATCGAGCGTGAACCGCACGCTCGGCGCAAGAGGTTCCCGCGGCGGCGTTTTGCAAAGCCCAAAGACACGTCACTGTCACGGCGCGCCTATCGGCTTTGTCGCGTGTAAGCTTGCAGGTGACACCGGGTATCTCTCTGCGCTTTTGCTTTTGTGGAAGCAGTTGTAATACTTGTTTTCGTGGACGAGCTGGGGGTCGGAGCTTTGATTCGTGTTTGCTGGTCAGTTGAGGGGGTTATTGAGTTATGACGATGTTCGCTTGAAGGTTTTGGAAAATGAGGAATATAATTTTGTTTTTTCGTAGCAACTTGGGTGTTATATTCTTACATCGATTGAAACTCCGATGTTTACCGGTAATTTTTTTTAAATATTTTGATAAATTTTCGACGGGAGTATTTAATTTCGATAGTATTCGGTCGCAATTATAATTAACCTAATTATAATATTTATGCATGAAAGTTTCCAATTTACGTTTGAGATTATTATTATCAATTTATGCATATTGATTACACATGTAATATTATAATTTAATTTCAAATTCATAATTTAATTTTCCGATAACGCGTTCTTCAGTAATATACATCAAATTAATGAATCATTTATAATCAATTCATTGCGAATATAAGCATATCTACATACATCAAAATTTCATTTAATGCGCATTGTAATGCGAAAGCCGCATCAAATTCCAAATAATTTAATATTTCGTACAATAATTCCGTTTCCTATAACGAGAAATGTAAAAATAAAATATTAATTAGTTTTTTAATATATGATTGAAAATTTATGTTTTTATTAAGGATAATAACGAATTTATAACAATATTTTTTTTTTAATTAAAAATTATCCTGCCGTAATTTGCAACCAGAATTTTAGAGTTTTATCGTTCGAGTACTGTATACATAATAAAAAGTGCGATTACGTGATAATATTCTAAGTCTTAGCGTTTAGAAAAAATTTATTGATCACGGAGTGATATTATTAGAACAATTTATTTTTAATCTTTACATGAAAATTTATAATAAGCTTATTACTTCTTTAGTTAAATTTAAATTATTCTTTATAAATTTAAAAGAAAGAATATTAACTTATAAGAATATTTATAAGGGAAAATATATAAGAAAGAATATAACTTAATAAGAATATTATTTTGGCCATTATAAACGGCTAAAATTATTGTATTTTAGCGCGAATCATTCATTGTGTCAATCGTGAAATAACTGACCCTGCCATGGATATTATTCCCATTTCCTTCCAAAATTTAAAAAAAATGTTCACTTCCTTAATCCTTCCCAAATCTTGAAAATAATGAAAAATTCGCAAGTCCAGCTTACCTTTGCCAAGCCGGAAGATGTCTTGCCAACTCGTAACGTCTCACAACAGTAACCCATTCACCCCCGTTAACCACCCCTAACATCAGTCATCCTTCCCACCTGACGATGACACCTCACTCACAATACCGCCCGAGGAACTCCGATGCAGCTTGGTCGCGCGTCGCGGAACGTTCTTACTTGCGCTCGCGGCGGGAGCAGCGCGCGATATAGGTTAGGGAGTCGCGTGCGCGCGCGCCTTGACTCTGCCGGGAAAAAGTCTTGCGCCTCCTGGGTGCCCGCCTTGCGCTCGGCGGGCGCAGCTTGCAAGGCTCCGCCCTTGGCCGCCGATGCCGCCGAGGTCCCACCCCCGCCCCCACCGCTGCACCCGAGCGCGGCTGCGGCCTGTATATAGTCGCGCGACAGCGCCGCAGCCCGCTAAATCAAAGTTCCCGCGCGAGCTCCCGCCGTTGCACCCGCCCGATCGGCCTCCGCAGCGGAGTGGAGATGGGTTATTGCGGACGCTCGTGATGCGTAGAGATAATTGTCGAGTGGGAGACGTTTGCTTTTTATTGGTTTTTGTTCTGCGAACAGAGTCTGCTCGTGGAATCTGAGATTTTTTTCACTCTAATTGGAGCTGTTCCGATGGTCAATGGTGCCCAAAATTTGGTACGATTTTCTAGATGCGAGAGATTTTGATACCAAGAACGTTGTGATTTTTCACTAGTAAGGGGCTCTCTGATACATAATTGTTTTATACAGACATGAGTTTTTCATGAATGTTAAATTTCAACTCCAGTGTTATAAAAGCGCAAAATACTGATTTACGCACTGACAATTTTTTATTTGGAAGAAATTTTCCATTAAGAATATTTGACAAATTGAAAAATAATGAACGTGAAGAAATTTTCCATTAAGAATATTTGACAAATTGAAAAATAATGAACGTGAAGAAAAGTTTTAAAGCTGGGTAATAAAATTTTTCATTTTCATGGATTAATATTGCGTTCAAAACCTTCATCGGAAGATCGTTATTTTTCTTTTCTATATTATGACGTAGAAAAAAGTTAGGTAAGTCTGCTGATGAATTTTTTAAATAGTTTTTTCTGCAAAATTAATTTCTAGTATTTTGTCTAAGCAACTGCGAATTTCGGATATCTTTTAATTTCATCCGGGCTTATTGTTACGAAAATTCTAGTCGTTCCATTCACGTCAACGCTTCTCTGCAAAAGGCTATCATATTTTCCGAAACAAAAACCGTAAATTCCCATTAGACCGTTCTTATCGCGGCGTCGGCTCCTTCCCTTTTTCTCTCCTTCTCTCTACCATCCGCTAATTGACCGGCTAATTTCGCCGCAGAAAAGCAGCAGCAGCAACAGCAACGCTATTCAAGCTCGCTCGCGCGCCAAATTCAAAGACTCCCTCTTATATACCCGGACTAGGTAGATCGAGACCCAAACGTGGTTTCCATTTCAGCGGCTTTTGTCCTTAATTCTCCCCGGCAGTTCCGTTATCTCGTACTTTCCCGGCGAGGCACCGGGAAAAGCGAGGGATGCGTATGCAAAACGCGCGCCGCCATGCGCGAGAGCGCAAAGTCGCGAAGCTCCGTGTGCCAGACGGGGGGACGGGGAAAGAAGGAGCGAAAGGCTACGGTTGTGATAAAAGAAAGCGGCCTGGAGAAGATGAAGCTTGATTTTTTTTGTGAATTGTTTCAGAAATGTTGTTTTAACTTTCATTATAAAGTGGTCTGTTTATAGTTATGTGAAAGATCGTAGATGCTTTAAACATAGTTTACTCTTTTTCAAATAAGTATTATTTACTGAAGAATATCTACGCAACAGTGATTAAAATTTATTGCAGATAAATGCAAATTGAGCAGATTTATATACATGATTTCATAAACAGTAGTATTCTGTTTATTTATACAACTGATGATTTATACAACTGTAAGGTCTCATTTCTCTAATTTTTTTAACAGATTAAAAGTTTAGTAGAATCGTGAATTGAAAATTATACAATATGATACAAATATAATTATGATACAACTATAATTTCAATATTGATAATCATCAGAAATACATATCGCATGAATTTTCATTCGCGTTTGCTATAAATACTCTTAATAAATGAAACAATGTTCAATAACGAATGAGACGAGAGTAAAATAGTTTTTAAACTTTTTCAATTTGATTAACTTATACATGTCCTGATCCAAATGAATTACGTACTTCGATACTCATCTCAATCCCTACCGATGAAGCAATGGATCAACCGGAACCATCATCGTAATTACGCGTGAAATAAAAGCATTGAAGCTCCCAGTTCATAAATTTCGAAGATTTGTTATAGTGTGAAGCGGATAAAGGAGGAACGAAAGGCATAGAGGCGCGTGACGTAGACGATAAAAGAAAAGAAAAGGAAGGGGCAGGGAGAGAGAGAGAGAGAGAGACTAGTCGGTCCATTAATTAGCCGGAGCACATTAAGCCCGGCATTAATATACTCGGGGGCCAGTGTTTTGTATTATCCCGCAGGAAGGAGGTAACGGTGCACCCCGACGTAATCCAAGCTCTTCTCTCCGCCTTATCCCCCGGGGACTGTTTAAATTCTGCAAATCGCCCGTCCTCCCTTCTTTCCTCTCTATCTTGGCCCTCCCTCTTACAGGTTTGTACATTTCTGCGGAGGTGTCTCTCTTTGAATCGCAAATTTCGCCGCGCGCGCGGAGAGGGACTTCTGATAACGAGCTACTCTCTCTCTCTCTCTTCATACCGAGTCTATCGGGCTCTTCCGAGAGAAAAGGATTTGGGCGACCGTTGAATATGGAGGAGGATTTAATCGATTCTATCGATGGGTGTGGTGTGCTTGAATTTTCCCCGCCATTCGAGATGGAAAAGGCTTATAATAAATGTGCTTTCGTGACTTTTAGAGTAGTAAATGTTACAATGTGATGTAAACTAGGTGCTGCTGCAAATTGATGGATGACAATTCGTACATGGCTCCAAATTTCCTGGCAGTGTATAATTGCTCTGCCCAGGAAATCCCATTCGAATGTGTCATGAGGTTTTGAATGATGCCGTGTTTCAGTTTTGATTGCTGCAAATGCTGTCCATCTCGTTAATATTTAGCACGGACACATTTCTTATACAAATTTCAAATTGGCAATTTTAGCAGCTAAATTTTATAAAATAATCGCGCTAATTTTAAATTCAAAGCGTCATTTAAATTCCTTCCAGGATTGGCGGAAATCTTTTCTTGCTTTACACGTTAAAACAATTCTTATCGACCGCCTTAGCAAAAAGAGCTATAAAAACATTAAATCCACGTACGAGTGAATAAACGTTCGGCGCAATTATCCGCGTGGAGTAAGACTTTAAAACGGCGGCGGAATGCCGTTAGCATTATCAGACGTACCTCGCAGCCAAGATTAAGAGGAAAAAAGCGGGGGTCGAGGCTCTGCCTCCTCCCCCCAACCCCAGCTGGCCGGTTTCAACTCTCATTCGGAATGCTAATGTCTAATTACGCGGCGACTCATATATACGAATGTTCGCGCATGCGATTGCGGGGTATAACGCGTCAAGTTTTTGCGCTCACGTGCGCCGGCTTAAAACATCCCTTAAATTACCCCTTCTCCCGCGGCGAGCTCCCATTAGCGAGCGCGGGGAGAGAGAGAGAGAGAGAGAGAGAGGGCCAGGGCAGTTACCCGAGATTTATTTCATGCGAAATATTCCCTTTGCACATTAAATTACATCGTCCCGAGCACACGCATTATTGTTCATGCTCGCTCGTTCGCTTAGCCTGTTTTTCCTCCTATCTCGGCCCTTGCTGCTTTTTCTTTCCCTCTTTGTTTCCTTCTTTTTTTTTAGTAGCTGCATGTGGGTTTTGGCTCATTAGAGGGAGCTCTCGGGGGGGCGGGAAGAGGTTTTGCATTGCTTCGCCGTTTGTTGGCCATTGAAATAGTTGGGGCTGTGCGACTGGGCTGATAAGTTCCTTTTTAATTGCGGTAGAGCGTTATCGGTAATGTGGATTGTTATCGCGAGCGGCGATGACTGTTTTTAAGGGAACAGGGATTTATGGCTTCTTTTTCTCCTTTGATATTGCTTTGAGAATTTATTAAAGAGGAAGCAGTTGGTAATATCGAACTCGGAATAAGACGAGGTAATACACCTCAGGAGAAAGAATTAAAGACATATTACGAAAAATTCTCATTTCTTACGTTGATGGCAGTATAATGTAACAATTATAAATGAACGATACTTAATGTCAAAAAGTAGAATAAAATTTATTCTTTTCTATAAATAAGACGGTGCGACTCATTGTAAGATCTTCGTTTTTTGCAAACTAATTAACCGCATAATTGGCAGAATTCCAATGGGTTCTCAGAAAGCTCAGGTGCTTTGAAAAATGTTTATTTACTGGAGTTCCCAAAGGTCCACACGCCTTGCGAGCAGATTAAAGTCAAGGCAAACGTGTTCATCCTCCTTTTCGCGCTCGCTTCGGAGGGCGAAGCTTCGCTGCGTTGCGAGCAGCTCCGCGCGGCTAATGAAATTCCGGTCAGGTCGCTGGATTCTTTCGTCAGGTGACTGCCGAGCCCTTTTGGGTTTGCGTTTCGCCGCCTCGAGATAGCGTGCCCGCCTGCGAGGAAAAAAAGCCGCAGGAGAAAAATGAAGAGCCGGATAGAGATGTGTTTCGCTGCGAAAGAAAGGAGTGACTTTATCGCGGCTCGACGACAGTCTTGATTTACGCATTTAAGAAGGAGCTTTTTTTGCGTGGACTTTTTTGCGATTGGAAGGTGCAATGGTGAATATATTCTATTTTGCTTAAAATTTTTGCGTCAACTAACTTATCTATAATTATTCTATACAGAATTGTTAACATTTTACAAAAATCAATTCACTACATCTTATGCAACAAAAACCACTTTTAACAATTTTTCAACATAAAAAATACCCTTCCACAACTTATTGTAATAAATTCCCTCTCTCTCGAAAAAAAAAGACACAACGTGAAACAATTTAAAAAGCTCGGGCCGCTGCTTTAGAAGAGTAGGGGAAGCGAGATAGAAGTGGTCAGCGACGCATCGGCTTGCGCACGCGTGCGCTTGTGTGTGTGTGTGAGTGTGTGGATCCTCGGGGGTCGGCTTGAAATAGGGGTTGGCGGCGTGCAGTCAGATTACGGCTAAGCTATGCTCGTACGTGCTTGCTCGGAAGTTGCCGCGGCCCGCATGCCGCATTTTGCCTCCCCCGACAGCTCCCTCCCTCCCTCCTTCTTTCTTTCTGCATGTGTGGAGCCGGCGAGCGCGAAATATATTTATTGTTGTTTGCTCAACATTTCGTATACGGCTCTGCTCGCGGACCCGGAGGAGAGGAGACAAAAAGAATCGGTTACGCGCTGGCCTTTTTATACGCAAGCGCGGATGAACACGAGGGCTGGAGGCGCGACGAGAAATAAATTAGCGCGGCCCCGGCATGCGTAGGCTTTCGTTCTTGCTTCTTTGTTTTTTTTTTTTTTTTTTTTTTTGTCAGAGGATAGTTCGTAAGGGAACGGTCGACGGAGGTGCAACAGACAGACAAAAATGTGCTGGGTTTGTTTGTGGGAATGTAAGAAGAGCTGGAATTTTATTTGTCGAGGGATGAAAAGGGAGCATTGTGCTGCAATCACATTTTCAGTCGTTCTGAAATAATTATAATCCACATATTTTTGACTACCTTTCATGACTAAGTCAAAATTTTTTAAGCTGCCATTAAAAATGATTTATTTGATAAGTCTGGCAATCAAGTTTTGATTAGAGGTACAATAAATACCTCGAATTAATGACAATCAAAGTTTCTTTGACTAAAACTGAAGTAATTTGTAGGCATTCATCGAAACCGATCAATCCCGATAAACTCGTCCAAACGATCCATTCTCCGGCAAACATCTCACGCAGGGCACACGGCAATCTAAAGTCCTCGCAAGTCGTCGATTCGTTAAGCCCGCGGAAAAACAAGCCTAAACTTTCTCCTCCACGAACGATTAAGCTCCTCGCCGCGACAGGCGGCCGAACTATAAGCGCACTTCGAATCCAACGGTCCCGTACACGGCCCGTAAGGATCGATTGTTAAGTCCAGGAGAAAGAGACAGACGCGACTGCCAGGGACACTTACAAATTAGCCAATCAAGCCGCTGATCCCCCCTATGCTTCCCAATCAGCCCGCATCCCGGCGGCTCTCTCTCTCTCTCGCTCTCTCGCTGCCGCAAATACTTTAATCCGTCCATTAATCCCGCAAGATAAAACTTTCCGTGGCAGCCCTTTTGTCGTCGTCGCCGCCATCATTTCTCCCTTTAGTTTCGCCGAAAAGGGAGCGGCGGAAGAATCGCAAACGCTCCGCGTTATCCCGACGTATCCTCATCAGCGTTAATCGCTTGCGCGCAAGCCCTGCGAGCTTTGGAATTTAGATAAGAGAGGCGAATGGGATGTGGTGGGCTGCACGTGGGTGCGTTATTGCTTTTGCGTACGGGATTGCGCGCGAGTGCAAACAAGTCGGCGATGGACTCTTGAGTACTTTGCGTGAATCAGGATCTTCGAGAGCTCATTTTTTGTCTGCAGTCTAACTTTTTAGCGGATTTAAGCAGTTTACAGCCGACGAGTGCAGCTAATAGGTAGCTGCCGTCGGTAAATCTTATGGCTAAATGCTGCAGCGAGTCTAGTGGAAAATTAAAAATGCCAATTCTTATGAGTCCGTTTGGGATATACGTTGTATAACTAAAAAATTAATGTTTTTGATTCCCAATCAAGCCGCTTTTGATTACGCACAAGTTACTTCTGACTTTCTATTATTTTAAGGAGAGGCTTGTAATTTATACATCCCAAGGTGCTAAGAGAAACTGTAACAATAAGAATAATTATTTCTCTTATTTATTTTTCCTATCTAAACGTTCCGCCCTTCGCCGCAGAGTCGCCGTCAGTCGACCAACAAGGAAATCTCGTAGCACCTTATTTGCGTGTCTAATGGAAACCGATGGCTCGATCGCACGCGGCACGTCCCTCAGTCAGGTGGAAGCGGCCGGCGTCTGCTGGGCACCTTCGCCGCGCCATGTAAATCAGTCCGGTGGTCAGCTCCCGCACATTAGCCTCGCCTTCGCAGCATCTCTCTCTTCTTAGTCTCTTTGCTTCGCTCGGCCCTTCTCCCCCTTTAAGATTAATTGATCGCCGGGAAATTAATGCGTCAAGATTGATGAAATTATTTCGCGGGAATTTAAATCGTGATTTATGATCGGTTGTATTTTCTTATTATGTCTTTGTAAGAAGGGATTTCATTTTAGCTTGATGAATTTCGTTAAAAAAGTTTGGGTAATATCGAAGCCAAAGATTTAAATAATAAAAATTAAATAATAATAAAACAAGACTATCAAGTTTATAATAGAATGATGGATAATAAAACGTTCTAAAAGTGATGATAAAGGTATATATACAACAGAAACGAATAAGCTATAACGACTGATTACATTACTTAAATATAAATATAATTCACATAGTGCATTTCTTATATGAAAGAACTTTTCTTGATTTTGATCTGCTGCTATTAATGCTATAGTTTGCATCACCGAGATGAAATATATATTTTCAGATTATCTGCGAGGGTTTCACGGCCCAATATTTGGAAATCATATTTCATAGCTTTTCGGACATGGACAAACAACTAAAGTATCAGAATATTCATCCGCGATAACCATAATGTGCATGTGGTTGTATAAAAAAATGTCCAAAGTCCCCCTATTTTTGTGGTCTCCCGAAGGGTCCATCGAAAACGCAAGTGGCGATTGAAAAAACGAATCCAAAGGCATGAAAGGGGATCTAAATGAATGTGGGAAAACACGCAAATAAACGTGGGATCTTGAAATAGAAGTGTGAAATTTTTTAATGTAAACATTCCAGTATTTTTAATATTAAAGCTCTTGTAATAAAATTAACATCATTTTATCTTACCACGTCTATCTAAATGAAGCAATGCCAACGAAATGTTCGAGCAAGAAAAAAGTGCCCACCAACATCCCTCGATTCTCAATGTTCCTGCATTCTGCATTCAAGAACTGACCGTAAACTCGTGACAAGCGCCGCGACACAACGGCTCTCCGTGCCGAAAGCCCCGCCTAAAACAATACTCCTCATCGGAAGAAGACTTTCGGCGGCGCTCGAGCCAGGGGTGCAAGCGGTAAAAGGGCTGGGCTTTATTTACGCCGCGCTTGTGAATTTCGAAACTCCGCGCGTCGGTCCAGACGCTCCGTGTTTCCGGCTTCCTGGTCAGGTCCTCGCTCGTCCTCCTCCACAATAGAGAGACTCGGAGGCGGCAGTCGCGCCGATGACGGACTCCGAGGAAGATAACGCAGCCTTTCATGCCCGGCCCGGCAAGACAAAACGGCGCTCTGCCGCCACAATGAGTCACGAGCTTATGCAGAGACGAAAGTTTTATCGGGCACGTGGGTGCGCTTTTTTGCCAGTTTCGCCGCTTTTGGGGGAAACCCGCAGTGCCGCGTGCCGCGCGCTGCGTTTCGGGGCGCTTTGTGGCCTTGTCTTTCGCCGTTTTTGAATTTCCGGGGAGGATCGGGTTCGCGTTCGGGCTTTGTTTCGGGGGAGGAGGGGCGAGATTTTTTTAAGTGATCAGGCCAAAGTTCGTCTCGGCGTGTCGGGTTTGAAATGAAAGAAGCGTTGGATTCGTTTGAATTCAGATTATTTTCGTCGTTGAATTGTTTTTAAAAATATGAAAGAATTATGTTTTAATTAAAACGAAAGGGAGAAATTTTGTAAAGGTGAATCTTGCATTCTTATTCGTTGAAAGCGGAAATCATAAATCCTCCCGTTGATTAAAATAGTTACACTGTTTAACAATCTAAATTCTGGTGTTTCAAGGGAGGCGATTTTAATAATGATTTAATTAGCATTCTTGCGAGGGAGAAGGATATAGCTGATATAGAAAATTGTTCGGGGGTGTTGCTTTGTGAATTTCAAGAATGTGGCTTCATTTATTTCTCGAATCAAAGGTGCTTATTATTTTAAGTAACTGATGAAAAATCAAACTATGTACAACTTAAATACTCATCTAAATATTTTACCAAGCGCACCGATTTTCAATTTGAGAATTCTTTTTAGACGAAAAAATGCACAATTTCAGATGATTTTTTTCTGACCAAAACCTACTTTCAACAAAAGACGATTGAGTTTCCACTAAAAACTTTTCTCTTTTAACGTGAATTCACAAGTTTATATAATTTAATCTATACAGCTCCTAGGTTGCATCGACAAAGCCGAGGCTATCACCTCGTCCATCACCCGACTTAATCGAGTTGAGCAAAGCAACGGGCACTGGCATCGCGGCCGCAAACGAGCCGGTTATATTTCGGTGCGCATGTCCTAAGTAAAGGCTGAGCCAGCAGGAGATGGCTTGTATTGCCCTTGTCCGGCAGAATTTCGCGCACATAATTATCGCTCGGAATGCACACAGAGAGAAAGAGAGAGAGAGAGAGAGGGAGAGAGCGAGCGAGTGAGAAAGCGGCCCTCGTCAGCAATGGTCATTCGGGCGCTATCGGGCCGTGGCCAGCTCCGGCCCATTACGCCGCGGCTCCACGCAGCTCTCTCCGTCTCTGTCGCTCCGCGCGTAACGCTCGACTATTTCATGCCCTTTCCCTTCGTTACGGCTAGCTTCTCTCCCTCCCTCCCCGCGGTGCCGCTGCATCGCTTACGCCGGCTGTTTCGATGCTGCTGTTTGCTCTCTCGGATTTATATCTGTTTGCTCTCTGTCTTGTGTAAAGTATTTCGGTGAAAAAGTGCGGCTGCGCACCGGAGGCTTCGGCAAAAATTGCACTCGGGGGATTGGTTCCTGATGTTTCTGGAATTGCTTTTAGTGCTCTTGAAAGTAGGAGTTTTAGGTTTCGGCTTTCTGTCTTTCGGGGCTTTTTAGAAAGTTATCGAAATTTATTTTGGACATTTATTGCTAAAAATTGATGATCTGAAGCAAAAACATTACGGCTTATTGTTAGATTTATTTTAAAAATTTTTTATTTTGTCCTCTTCTCAACACCTGTGATCATTGCTTTTTGCGTGATATTATTTTTCAAAAAATATCTGTATAATACAAACATTATTAATTAATTCTTCTCCTCGATCGTAAATGAAAACAAAGACCTTTGTAAAGCAGTGCTAGGCATAAAAAATAAGCCTCAAGTGTCAGTGCATCCTTTCACTGCATCGCACAGACTGCAGAAGCAAAAAAAAAGCACACACCGCAGCGTGAAAACAATCGTCTGCGCTAATTCATTTTTCTCTTTCTTCTATTATAAGCGGCCGGCCTCCTCTGTGTTTTTTCCCCTCTCGTTCACGTCAAGCTCTCGGCGAGAGTTCGGCCGTGGCGGCGGCGGCGCTGGATGAAGAGGCGCGCAGCCAAGGGAACACTTAATCGGAGTGGTGCTCGGTTAAAGCGGCTGACAGGGAGACGTCACGGGCCTGCCCGCGCCCTTTTGATATATCGCGCCGCGGCAAAAAGAAAAGAGTGTCTTGGCCGCCACCGCCACCCCGGGCCGCAGCTGCCGACTTTTAAAGTACTTGTTGATTCTTACGCGGAAGTTTGGCGTGACGCTGCGCTTATCGATCCGACGACTTTTCTCTCGGAGTGGTCTTTATAGCTTTTGAGCTATTGATAAATGACTATTTATTTGGTCGAGTAAGAGTGTGTCATGTTTGCATTGTTTAGAAAAATTTTTTGTGAAATTGGATGTAAATTTTCTGACATAATTTACTTCCGAATCGTTAATTGTGTATTTTCTTTACGCTTGTTTTTAATAGAATTCACGACAAAGATATAAAAAATCCAAAGCTTTCTCTATGAAAAAGTAACGTAGCCACTTCATAAGCCCATGATCAAACCATATGAATATTTTTTTGCTAATTTGTTACACCGTAACCGATTTTGCTGCTCCAGCCGTTCTCGAGAAACCATGGATACGCTAACTTAATATTAAGATAGCGTAGCCACTCTTTGTACCTCCTGACTTTATAAAGATATCGATACGAGACTGGTGACTTATTTTGTTGCTAATTTGTTGTTCTTCAGAGGTGCAACCATCAATTGTTTTGACAAAATTGACCATCAAAATAGATCAGGAGATACAGAGTGTGTTAAGTTAGCGTATCCATTGCATCTTGGGAACGGCTGGAGCAACGAAACCGGGTACGGCATAAAAAATTAGCAACAAATTAGCAACAAAATATGCTGTTGGTTTTATAAACAAATATTCGTTAGGGTCGGAGTTATAGAGGTGGCTGTGCTAGCTTAGTTCTAAGGTAGCACGATCTGCGTTTCTGGGAATCGGCTCGAGCAATAAAATAAAAACATATTAGTTTTTTGAGCAACAAATTAGCAACAAAATATGCCATCAGTCTTGTATTGATATCTTTATAAGGTCAGGAGATACAGAGTGTGCCTACGCTAGCTTAATATTAAGTTAGCGTATCCATTTTCTCGGGAACGACTGGAGTAACAAAATCGGGTATTACGTAACAAATTATCAACAAATTAGCAACAAAGTATGCATATGGTTTGACCATAGACTTATGAAGTGGCTACGCTAGCTTAATATACTTAAAGAATAGCAACAAAACCTTAATATTTCAAAAATCATTAAATAATTTTCTAACAAATTTAAGTGCCTGTTATCCAATGTACATAATATTCGAATGTCGAGATATTTCTAGCTCCATAAATGAATATTTGAATGCTCGGCATCATGTAGAATATTCAAACCTGAAGATTTGCTCGAATGGCAAGCAGCAACCGCAGCGCAGGTGTAGGCAAACCTGCATCTTTGAGGTAGCCTTTGATATCGGCTCCGCGGGAGAGCACAGTTTCGCGACAGGAATTATCCATAATATAAGGCTCGTTGAGCTGGCCCATCTCACCAGGGGAAGGAGGCGGAGGATGCGCTGTTGCCCAGCTAGAACGAGGTGCGTCGGTGCCCTTTAAATCAACGACCGCTTCACTTAATCATGACCGCCGCTGTCCGGGATCTCGCGGGGAAATTTAGTGGAAAACCACAAGAGGAGGTCCCGAGGCGTCTCTTCCGCCGGAGCCGCTTCTGCCGAGGCAGCTGACCGCTGAATTTTCGAGTTATCGCGATCTTCTCGAATAACCCGTCTGCCTGACTGCTGCTTTGTCTTTTCTACTGTTGATTTCTTGTTTTGGAGTTGCTGCGAGGTTTGTTTGCTAGGAGATTGTTCAGCTTTTTTCGCGGGTTTATTAGTTGCTCAAGTTTGTTTTTGTTTCCTTATCTCGGGATCATGCTTTATTCGTAAGCGCAAAAGTTAGGAGGAAAAATGTTTTTCAAATATTAATTTCGAGTATAAGTTATTAAATAGTTATTCTTTCAGTTTTGCAAAATTTCATTGATACAAGTCTTTGGAAATTTTAGTTTACCATAATGAAGAAACGGGGCTATTTATATTAATCTAGATACTTTTTGTAATTCGAGGCATCAGTTATAACATACTGGGGAACCACAAGTATGTTATCTTAATAAACGCCCCAGCCCAGAACGCTAAATGACTTCCAAACTCCCCTCCGAGCCATTCTCTCCACTTGACAGACAATCTCATCTGGAAAGCCAAAAAAAAGAGCATCCCGTAGTACAGAAAGACTCGAAGGCGCAAATCCCCGCGCGCGTATGTGTTTATTTAGAGCGTTATAAATCCGCAGCGTTTCTCCGACTTGTGCGCGCACACACGGCATTATGCGAGGGTCGCTCACGCACACCTCGCGCTCTTAGAAAAACCGACTCTCTCTCTTTTTCTCCGCCGCGCTCATCTCCGCAACTATCGGTATAATAAAACCATTAGAGTGATCCTCTTCGTGCGAGCATTCAAAGAGCATAAATATCTGCGAGGATGTGATATCCCCGAGAAAAGAGCGCGTATATGTGGAAATCCGTAGCCGAGCACGTAAGAATCCCTGCCGCGTGTATATTTTTTCGTCCGCGCGAGAGAGGGAGGGAATATCCTACCGCCGTCATAATATTTTCCCAGAATCTTTCGCGCCGTCCGCATAAGAGCTGAAACAATAACGCCCGGGGAATATATGATTTTTCGACTCTGTTAGTCATGTAAATGTGTGTTAATAAACGGGATCGAAATGAAAACTCATATTTCATGAATAATTATTTTGTTATCTTATTATTAACTGCCAGAACTACGTTATGGGAAGAAAAATTTTGATTATCGATAGAGTCGTTTTATTGCATTTGGTTCTTATATTGCACGAGTTTATTGTTAATCGTATTATGTATTTATTAAAAAAAAATACTTTCTGGCAAGCATTCAAATTTAAAAGGACATTTGTTGATTTTCTAAAACGATGTATTTTGTTTGCTTTATAAACTTTCATCTTGATTCTTAAATAAAAGGAAGAACCGAATGCTTCCCATACTTTTCTATTTCAATTTTATATTTCCCGAATGTAAAAAAAAGCCTTTGGACCATCATACTCCAATACTAAGTTGAAGGGAAGCCACAGGGAAGTCAGAAGATCGAGCCCAGAAGTGACTTAATAACCCGTTAAATGGCTCTCCATCAATAATTCATCTACCGCTACCTCCATAAAAGCGGCCGCTAGTCGGACGACTCGGACGATTGGGTCGGGGCTCATCCCAACTCAAATAAAAGTAGCTCGTGCCGCGGCCTTAGACGGCGATAAATGTAGAAACAAGCGCAACCGCTGAGGAAAATCGGGGGAGGCCGATAGTCGAAGGGTTGGCGAAAATATGAGGAGCTAAAAGCGCTACGGGGATGAAGGCGGTCTTTTATTCTGGATAAATGGGAATGAATAATCCCACGTTGGGGCATAAGAAAATAAAAAATCGTTTTTGCGGTTAATCATTCAGGCCGATATTGACGAGTACATTGAAATGATGTAATTCAGTTGAACATTATCTTTGTTACAGATATTTTTATTATAATATATTGAAATTCTTCATTATTATAATAATGGTAAGTATGGCTTAACTTTCATTGCTAAAATCCACAATGTATAGTATATAACAACTCTTTTTTTATATTTTAGATAATTAAATGGTCATTCTTTTAAAATTTATAGTTAATAATCGTCTAAATAAAATGAGTAGATTTCAAGATTCTATATA
This sequence comes from Ormyrus nitidulus, assembly GCA_900474335.1. NCBI lineage: Eukaryota > Metazoa > Arthropoda > Insecta > Hymenoptera > Ormyridae > Ormyrus > Ormyrus nitidulus. The sequence continues at coordinate 17,403 of UCOL01002218.1, forward strand.
ATATATTCTATAAACATTTCTATAATAAATAATGACAATTTACATCTGGAAGATTTTGATGTGATAATATTTTTCAAGAATATCTCACAAACAAGGTAAGAAATTTCAGTATTTTTATTTTGATTTACAAATTTTATTATTTACTATATGAATTTTACAATCTCATAATTATCGCGAAATAAACCTTTTTTGCCTTTGAAATTCATTTTAATAACGGCGGAAAATGTAATTAACCAGTCCAGTGCATTAAATCTGCTATACCGATGCCACCCACAATCGCAGCATCGAATCTGTAAAATTTCAATTACTGACATTACGCCAATGGGAAGTAAAAAGGGCATAACGCGGCGTTAGCCGCGGCCAAAATTTGCAGCCATCAGCTCTCTTCGACATCGCGCAATTACTCGCGGCCGAAACGATCGGTGGCGCGTGTGCCTGCATTCGCGTCAGTAACGTCGCGCGCGTTTCCCTTTATGACACTGACACGTCCTCTCTCCAGCTGTCTGTAACGGCTCTCTCTCTCACCCTGACGGAGCGCAAAAACTAGCTGGCGGAGCGCCGTTAGAGGTCGTCTACGCGTAAACGAGCTTATCGGGGCCTCGCGCTACATTAACCACGACCGCAAGAGAGAGAAGGAACGACGAGAGAGAGAGAGATTATCTTGTCGTATTCAATATTCCGATGAAAACGCCGCCGACGCCGGGATGATAAATCGCCACCACCGATAGAAAAGAGCGTTGATGTAGCTGCTGGGGTGGTTGCCTTTTTTGCTTGCTTTTGCTGCTGGATAGCTGCCGGCTTGTAAGGAATATGCTTGGGAGCAGGGAGAGAGTGTGAATGGCCATTTTCGATGATTTTGGGGATCTTTTGACGCTTCCCTGTTTGATTTATTTGATAGCACTGTCATTGATAAGAATATTCCTGTAAAATTTATTCACAAAACAATTTTATTATCATTTTTTTTTATTTATTTAAGTAACAATCCCCCGATTGCAGACTCAAGTTTAAATTAAAACGAATATTAAAAAATATTAAACGTTTCGAGTCAATTTTTCTGCAGCTGATCCTCCGACTGGGGAAAATAAAATGCATAAAAAACTCATTAATGTAAAGCTTAAACGAGGGAAGCAGCAGCAGCAGCACGAGACAATAAAAGCCGCTCCGCGCGCCTAGTTCGAGCTTATACACGCAATCGCGAAAACTTGCAAGTTCCAGCCGGAACTCGAGAGAGGAAGCGAGTGAAACAGCCGAGCAGTTATGCTAATCCTACCTTATTAATAAGGACTTTGCCCAGAGTGGAGATCGTTGTTACGAAAACGTCGGGCTAACCCTTCGTTAAGACCTTCGATCCTTTCCTCCCGAAGGGCGAAGGCCTTTCCTTCTTCCGCTTCTTTCTCGCCTTCGATGTCGCACGAGCGACGAAGCCCCGGGATTCCCCAAAGTCCTCCTGCAAAGTAAGCGAGATTTCTCATATAATCGTTTTAAACCCCCTGGCACTTTGCCACTGTCTCTCTTCCTATGCGAAGCATCGGCTGCTCGCCTGCTTCATTGTCTAAGCGTTGGAATATTAAGCTTCGAGTCGTAGAACTCGCGTATTTTAGTTTAGCTGTCGCTAGATTTCTGCCTTAGCTTTCATTGCCGATTAATTTATGTTGGATATAAAAAAGAGTGATTCACTTGCACTACACTATCATATTTCACCCCTGAAATGCAATCCTTTAAATTCTGCTAGGTTTTTTTTTATAATGCTGATTTATTTTATCACCCGCGCGTGAGAAATAAAAAAAACGGACGCAAATAGTTTTGACACGCGTCAATATGTGTACTTAAAAGATTAAAATGAATTCAAGAACAATGGATATAACAAAGCGCCGCTGCACGGTTAAATTTCTGCGCCGAAACAATGGAGATCGCGAATATCGTTCGCGCGATTGAACGTTAAAACGAAACCAAAACAAAAGTATATATCGAAAAAATAGAAATAAAATGCCGAGAAAGGAGAGAAAAATCGCGACAACAACCAATGAAACTAGCGGTGCGTTGTTTCTCTGCATCCACGAGCCAGAGGGAAGTGTGACACGCGAATCGTATATAAAAAAGCCCGACGTGTCTGGGGACAAAGGTGCGTGCGTTTGTTTGTTTGCTTTTTTTTTCCTTGCGTACGTTTTTTTTTTTTTTTTTTTGACGTAGTTGTCAGGAGCGAAACAACAGCGTGTCGTAGGTGTCCAGATAAAAGGATCGTTCGACAGGCGCTTTTATTGGTTATCAGTAATATGGGACGTTTTGCATTCTTTTTTCATCCCCCTCCGAAGCTTGGCTCTTTCAGTGTCCCTCTTTTTTCAACTGGATGCGTTTTGTCAAGAGCTGGTAGTTCACGTTCCTGACGAGCTTTCAGATTCAGAGCGGCGCATATCATGGTCGAGTTTCCGAAGCTTATCGCGTTATCGAGTGCTCGATTCTTCTATACAGGTTGCAAGGAGAAGAGAGTTATACGACGTGAGATCGTTTGGATTCTTAAAATTTACGCGCATTGCATCCTCTGTGTGCAGAGGGAATGAAAAAGTTGTGCACGAGTTATCACATTTTGTTAATTTGAAATTTGCATTCCATAATTCATATAGAATATGCATGAAGTCTTGATGGCAATATCTCATTAGGGATTCGAAAAATATAATTGATTATATTCCGCTTAAATGAGACCGAAGAACATTCGTTTGAATATTTGAATCTAATTATTCTATCAAATCCACTTGATCATTATTCATGTCTGACCGTGACAACGCTTGGGCCACTCGGGCGCGCCGCCTAATGCACTAAAATCCCAATAAACCGTTAGCCAAGCTACTCATTCAGCCGCGATACACAGTTGATTCGATTCGCTCGTAATCCAAAGAAAACGAGCCTGGACTGTTGAAAAAGTGGATTAGTTTTCCGAGCCATTAAGGGGGGGAACTGGAACCTTTCTCTCGAGAGGGTAATTCGAATTCGTCATCCTTGATGATTGTGGAATTATTCGGAAGCGAATCCTCGAAGATCTTGGGGATTGTTACGGCATGAAATTTGGTTAGGGGATCGGTGTGGTTTAGTTAGGCTAGAATAATGAAGTAATTATATTCTATATAGGATTGGAAAGGTTATAGGATTCAAGTATAAATATGGATTGCAATGAAAGCTTATTCTTTATAGACTGTTATGTCAAATACTACGAATGTGTAGACCATGGTAATATATGATACTCCACTATTTTTGAACCATAGATTCCTTATTTTTGATAACATTCATCAGTAGATATCACCCCCCATATTTTTATCAACGTCCTTTCTCCACCTCGCATCGTTACACAGCCCAAAAAGGTACTCAGACCATCTGGTTTCTTTTCTCACCTTATCAACCAGAAGAATCAGGGAGCATTTTTACGCAGCCGCAACGGAAAACATTAGGAAGAGCCGAGCGGCGGCATTACGCCGAGAGCAGGCAAAGACGGGAAGAGCGGCTCTCGGCGCGCTTAGATATTGCGGGGATCGCGCGCTGCAAATGGGGGTGTCAACGGCATCAAGCCTGTATTGTAGAACGTCAATGCCACGGAAACTAACGCCACCCTACCTTTCCCTTTATGATGCGATCTCTCTGTGACTTGCGTCCCCTGCAAAGCTCGCCCTTTCTCGCTTTCCATCTCCTTCTCTTGTCACGTGCTCTCATTCTCTCGGCTATGCTAATTTCGCTGCAGCGTTTCTTTCGCTGTCTGCGGTTCTCAATTGCCTGCTTTGTGGTTTAGCTGTTCAGATTAGATCTGTTCGCTTCTTGTAATCATGTATCGAATTTGAATAATTCTTTAAAAGTGAAACCTTGTAAATACGTATAATGTGAATAATTTTTAGGTGGTATCTTCCGAAGCATGTTTTTCCTTAATGATGCAGGAGATTCGATTTCAAAAGAGAAACCATCCGTCAAAAATTTCGAAAGTGCATTAATAAAAGAAGCTTTGTTTACTCGGTGCTCATGGGTTCCGGTACAAATAAGCATTTCTCAAACACAATGCCGATGGCCATCAATTTGGAAGGACCTGGCGATGAGTACGCGAGAGAGACAGAGAGAGAGAGAGAGAGAACGGAAGCGTGGATAAGGGCCGTCGAGTGCAGAGCGGCGAATTAGCCGAGGGGTGATGCAGAAACAGAGACGGAACGAGAGAGAGAGAGTATAGAGCCCATGTCGATATCGGCGCGTTACACTATCGGCCGTTTCCGGCTGGCCGGTTCCGCACTCAGGCAAGATGGCGGGGCTATGCAGCCCCGCTGCATATGCGACGTGCTCGTTTCGCGTGATTTAAGCGCGCCGTTAAAGGGCGGCAAAAAAAATTGGCCGCGATCGCCGCGATTTTTTTCCGTCCCCGGCCCTGTCATTTGTATCGGCCTGCGCGCACACACCCCTTTGACGATGATAGAACTTGCAGCGCGAGCGCCGAGGGTCGCGGCCGAATCGAAGGCCGATTATTCTTGTCGCGCGATTTCGTTCCTTTTGTCGCGGTCGCGATTTTTCGCCTGTCGAACGCTCTCCACCCTTTACTGCCCTATGGTTTGCTTTTTGCCCCGGCAAGTGTTTGAGAAGGATTCGATTTTTTTGTCGCAACTTTGACAGTGTTGTTTTTTTAAGAAAAAGGATTCATTTTTTGCTCAAAATGATAATACAGTGATATTAGTCGATGTATTTTTCAAAAATTTTCTTTCGAATATCTGCGAAAGTCGCAGATAAACTTTTTCATCCGAGTTCTTCTCTGTTGAAACTTTTTTTCCGAGTAATGCCGTCATCCGCAGCTCACTTTCAGATACAATATCACCCCTCTTTGCATTCTCTGCTGCTCGTTTTCTTGTTTCCGGCTATGTATACAAACATAAGCTTGCATAAAAAAGCTTCCATTTCAGGCGCATGAAAAATTCACGATTCTACCTTCGTAAATCCTGCGAAACAATTTCGTACACGAGATAACAATGCCAGTTCTTTCTCTTAAAACTGTACCTATAGCTGATGGACCATTCATAAAGAATAGAGATGGTTAACTGCTTACTGGAAGATTCTTTTAAAAAACGTGAAGATTAAATGCTTAAAAATAATATAAAAGAGATTAAGCTATATTCCATGTTAAAGTTTTAGAATCTAAATGTTTTTATTTCGATTTCGAGTAAACCTCATAATAAAACAAAAGTGACTCATTTACTCTTAATATCGACCTTACTCTAATAGAAACGTCGGATAATTTAATTAACATTTGAACCATTATTTTTTACAATACCAACAAGTATCCTAATTAAACTTCAAACAAAAAAACTCGTCCCCAAACATTACCCCAACTTATCCCCGTTAAAAGACAAACCCAGAAGACAATTCCCACGCAGCAAGGTTCCGTCGCTCGCATCGGTCCATACCTCCGTTCCGTCCTCGGAATTATTAAGTGTCTGTACATTCACTTAATCCGGAGGTGAATATATCGCTCGCGAGCTATCTCCAAGCCGATCAATCACCCCGAGCGGCGGCCAGGCGCACTATACGCACACGCACGCGACTCGCTCCTCTTCGAGCTTCCCCTTGCTTGCGCCTGCATTCGACCTCTCTCCCCCTCTCCCTCGGCGCGTTATTCACACCGAGTCATATATCATGCCGTTATCATCGACTCTTTATATGCGGTTGCGCACGCTCGCGCCGCTCCATTTTCTGTCTGTTTGCCCCGCTAAACGCTCCGGGCCCGACCCGATTATATTCGCTCCGAAGGCTATTTTCGCGGCCGGATGTGTGATAGGTCACGACGCGGCGCCTGGTGGGGTTATGTATGTGGCTGATGGATCGTTGCCTTTTTCTCGTCTGTTTCAATTTTCCGAGGATGATGTATTGATCGGCGATTTTGAAGTTAGATGCATTGATGGAGGCAATGCAGTCGTTGTGCCAGTAGGATATATTTTTTTTTTTTTTTGAAGAAAGCTACTTGAAGTAAGAAAATAGGTACTGGTGATTCCGTTGCCAATCCATTAGGTCTCGTTGAAAAATTAAATAATATCTGGGAGTTCCTAAACTAGTTTAGGGTGTGATGTAAGTTAAACACTGACTGCACTGGAGGGTAACTATTGTTCAGGATAGTATGCGTGTGCAAGCCGGTAGGATATTGAAAAGTAAAGCTTATTAAAATAATACACGAGGATATGAAGCAATGATAAAATAAATTTTTCTTTATATATTGAATAAAATTACATCAAAACGGGTAGAAGATATTGAACTTTATAAAAAATGAAACATTCTCAAATTAGATAATGCAGCATTCACTCAATAATAACTGATATTCTAATTAGTAAACGCCTCGGTGAACCTGACTTAAAACAGAGGAACGATCAGCATCGTTCAATCGACAATCACCGGCCTTATCGATAGCCAGCGCCGCTTACTGTCTTCGATCGTTGTGAAATTTAACGAACCGTTGCTTCATTATCGGGCGCATTAATGGCCAGATAATTCAATATCGTTATGCGCGACCGTCGATTCAATTAGCTAATAGGATCGTAAAAAAGTGTCTGCTCTCCGCGGCGCTCCGTTCTTTTTGCCCGCTCGACGCGCCATCTCGTCGTTAAATAAATCGCGTCCCTCTTCCCGTACCTTATGTGGAATTTTCCGCCGCCGCCGCCGCGCGCCTTAATGATCGTTAAATTTTAATGTTCACACCCCATGGCTCTCCTGCACGTGAAATAAACTTTTTATATTGCTGCAGATAACGTATAAGGTCTGCTTCAAGAATATTTTTATTGCCAGACATTTTCATTAAATTTTTAATTACATAATACTGTTAGAAATTTAGATTTTCACAGTTTTATGCCAGTAGCATCGAGAAGAAGGGATGTATGGCCAAAAGTTTTGTTAATTCAACCGATTATTAACTTTTTTCACTATTAATTTCCAAGATTTATTGATTTGGAACGAACAATTAAAGCTACATTGGTTTTGATTAGTAATAGAAGCACCCGGTTTACATTAACCATCCAGACCATTTCACAAACATTTATTTCAAATCTTCGAAATGTGAATTATAGCGTTAAACCAAACTCTCAATTCCCAGAAATATCCCGCAGAGTATCCACCCGAGAGGCGAATAACAGAAGGTCGGGCCGGTAAAGCTCGACCGTTAAGGGTGACCCCGCTTGTCCAGGACTGCATAATCGGCGCTGCTGGTCTCCCGGCTATCAGGCGCGCATCGCGAGTTTGAGATCGGCGGTGCCGTTTGCGGACACCGTAAAGCTCCCGGGCTCGGCGAGCAATAGCCCTTCGTGACTCGTTAACCGGAAGTTATGCGAGTTGGCCAAAGTAAATAAGTCGAAGAAGCAGGCGCGAACATAAATTACGCGCGCGGTTTTCGAGCCGGCTACCTCGGGCCGGCGGGCTCAGTGATTATGTTTGCGTGCGTATAAAATGCAAATTAAGACTGTATTGGGGAAAATTAAATTCTGCATTGCTCCGAGTAATTGGTTCGAAAGTGGGCGTTCGTGGTGGTCAGAGTATAGTAATCAAATCGGTTGATCGCAGCTGCTTACTCTTACACGGAACGACCCTGGTAGAAACGTTAAGCAGTTTTTAGCCAATTCTTAGCTGGTTTTGTAGTTGAAAACGACAAATTGCTATTATTTTTTTGTCATTATCAAATAATTAAATATGTTTGCCCATGAATATTTCAGTGTAATGATATTTTATCTTTTAAAATGATTTTCCAATTGTTTTTATTTAATTTAAATATCAATTTTAGCTAAAAAGCGCTCCGTTTAAAATATATGTTAACCAGCCCAACTGGTTAACTTTCTACCATGGGATTGTGACGGATTTTATAGCTTAAAATTAAAATAAATATTTTCGAAAAATAAATTAAAATAAAATATTAAGGAATCTACAAATTGCTGTAAATATATTTCAAAAACGATTTTTCCTCAATACTACAGTAGAAGGAATAATAGGTTAGCATTTTACAAGCAGAATGGGAAAACGAAACAAGCTAATTTCAGTGGTCAAGTGGGCCGTTACAGTTAAATAATGCACTAGTCTTTATTTCCAAACAATAGCTTGCTATGACTTTGGCTACACCTCTATTTATTTTAGTGCTGCTTAGGGATAAGACGAACGAGCGCGTGTTGGTAACTTCAGCACTCGTAACAAATTATACGCTTGATAATTGCCGCCCTCATACATTCACGGGGAGGTTATAAGCTGTTCATGTATTTTCGATGTCTTTTTCTCTCTCCCTATTCTACCGCTTTCTGTTATTTGATGAAATGTACGTTGATCTTATTGTTTCTTCGCACGATATGCTTCGATTTGCCAATCGTGCCGCTTTATTTCCTGGTAATGCGGTTCGCGTTAAATGCAATTGATCTTGATTTCAAGAAAACGAAAATATTAACGTTAAGAGAACCATACATCTTTAACGAAAACTTTTTTTGATTACTTAATTTGTGTTTTACAATTTCATTAAGTTTTCCATTCTCAGTAGACAACATAGCTTGATAATTGCATATCTTTCCAAAATCACGAACGACGTTGAACGTTAAAACCAGTTATTTAAGCGAACGTATCCTCCACGCGTATACGTTTGGAAACGGATCCACGAATTCTTAGCTCGTTGTTGATTAATCACACCGGTCCCTTTTAGGAGAAACATTAACCAGGGGCTTCCCCGTGAACGGATACGGGCCGGCAACTCTAATATTCCAGCTCGGCGATAGCCGGGGATATTCCTCGAATTATTCAGATGCGAATGAACCGCTGCTTTGGATTAAAGCAAGATGAAGACTCGCCGATGACCGCAGAATAGCCTGAACCCGGAAAACCTGCAACGCGGTAGCTTCCTTTGATTTAACCTGGCCGAGGATTCGTTGCATTATTTATACCTTCATGGTTTTGATCTTGCACAGTTTGCATATTATTTTGATAGTTTGTTTAGATGCTTTAGTTTTTCTGTTGGTTATGGATTCAACAAAAGAGAATACACCGATACAAGACGTCCTTTGTCGACGGAAAAAGAAGAGAAAAACATATTCGGATAAATCTGGGTATATTTGGAGAAAGAATCGAGTTTCGAAGCGAATGGGATCCAAGATAAATTCACATCCGCGTTCGTTGGTTATTTTTAACCTTCAATCCGAAATCAGTATGCATATAATAACCTCATATTTTTAGAACCGTTAATAAAAAATCACTCAACAATCAACCTGCATTTGAGATAAATACGGAAACAAGCGCAATTTTTGCCGTGAATGAAAGATGAAAATTGTCAATTTTAATTACTCGGCTATCAGAGGGGGACACACGCGAAAATGGAATACGCCGGGGCGAAACGGAGCGCGCGCGCTGGGGGCATGAATTTTTCAGGGGCTCAATTTTCCGGCGTCTTGCGCTCTCTCTTCAGCCATAAACGTCCGAGAGTGACGCTCCCGCGTCGTCGTGTCCGCTTTTCGCTTTTAATAAATAAAAGAAATCGCCTTGGCGGAAGCTCGGCTATTTTCCTCTCCCTCTTTTCATTATTATACCCTCCTCGGCGAACGAAAGCGAGAGAGAGAGAGAGAGATAAAACGCCAGCCCGAGAGTGGACTCATTATTCATTCAGCGCTGACTTCCGTCCTCCAGACTCGAACCTGAGTGCATATACGCTCTTAATCGAATTAGGACGACGCGTGATTTCCTCCCGCTGCTCGAGATGTTGCGAGCTCTTTCGGTTCACGTCTAAGGAAGTCAAGACGCGGCTGCTGATGGTAATGTGTACGGGAGGGAACGAGCATTGATTCTTCGACTCGATTTGACTTGATCGATGGAAGTGCACTGGCGGCGCTCGTTTTCGTTATTCATGCGCGGCGGTATGCGCTCGATGGATTTCCGTTCTACATTGAGCGCTGTACATTTCGGGGAGAGAAAACACTTAAGAGGAACTTAGTCATAATGTAGCTGTTTAATTTTAAATGCGACCCATTAGTGTAATTGACATTTTATTGTGATTCAATTTACGCGTTTACAAGTGTTGTTAATAATAAAAATTATTCAAATGGAGCTGTGTACACTGAGAGAAAAAAAGGAGTAAAAATTACTATTCTGTATCGTAACTTGAGATATGAGAAGAAAAAAAAAGAT
>UCOL01002219.1:0-27533 GCA_900474335.1 Ormyrus nitidulus
GTTTGATGTCATTCTATACTTTTGAATTTTAGCGCCAAGCGCTCGAGTGTTGATGGCCACATAGAGTCTCCCTCTGACGCCACAAAACGAGAAAGAAGAAGAAGATTCCATTTGCGAAATGTGAAGCTGCTGTGAAAGTTTTTTAATCTACGTAAAAGGTTAAGTTATGTTTTAATAATTATGAATTCTTCTTAGTTAAAATGCTTACTAGTAAGTAAGCTGCTAAGAATGTTTCATTTTGCTCACATTCTATTGTCAATATATAGATTGTCATTTTAACCTGTAAAGATGCAGGTAAGTTTTATTTTTTATTGTTTACAACTAATATGTAAAACAATGGTATGTTAAAAATAAATATATTTTTAGAAACCTGCTGAAGTTGTGGCTGCTCCAAGCACCACCACCAACACAAATACAGCAAATAAATTCCTAAAACCTGTAAGGTTGAGCTACAGGAATCCAGTATTTCAACAAGCAGAACTGGAGGCAGCAAATAAAATAAATGTATGGCATAAGTTTATTTTGTTTAATGTGGACAAATCAGAAAAAAGTTTGGTACTAGATGCACTGGTGGAAATTTGCACACCAGTTTTTTTTCTTCCTGTAATGTTCAAAATGGAAGGTGAAAACAAGGCTACATTTCTGACCTTTTGTAGATCCAATACTGTACAAAAATTAGTTAATAATAATCTACAAATCAAACTTAGGAATGGGAAAATTGTTGCATATGATATTGTATTATCTTTCTTGGCTTTTAATGATTTGCAATTAAATCCACAGAAAATTATTATGGACGTTTTAAAATTGCGTTATGGAAAAGAGCCATCTAATAAAAAAAGTTTAAATCTTGAAAATTTTACAAATGATGAAAGATTAGGTTCAGTTTATTGTCCTATACATATTCCAGTAGTATTTGATAATGTTTTAAGGCTTTCTAGATCACTAGTCTCAATAAATAGTATACGAGAAACTAAAGTACCAATAAGAGATTTAATTTTAAGATCTAATAATATGGAGTCAGTTGCATTTAATGAAAAAGTTTTCAGCTTTCATTTTTCTAAACTTGATGTACGTGACAATAAGTTGTATGACATTAATTTACTTAGACCGTTTGCTGAGTATAAAATTACAGAACTATGGCTAGATGGTAATCCTTTTTGTAGCAACTATGAAAATTCCAAAGATTATATTAATGCAGTAAGGTATCTATTCCCTCACTTACAAGTGCTTGATGGTGTCGTAATTGGAAATGAAGAAAAAATTCCGATAATATTTCATAAACACTTTATATGGGACAAACTCAAGACAGGTTTAATAAAACAGTATGTTGAACATTTTTTTGCTTGTTATGATCAAGAAGACAGAGTAGTAATGAATGGATTATATGATGCTGGAGCATTATTTTCAATGACCATTGGACCAATCACTGATAGTTCACACAAGCAAGTTCTCAAGACTTTTGCTGCCAACAGAAATTTGTTAAAATTTGTTGACTATGCCAAGTGTACAGAGTTTTTATTGCAAGGTCCAGAGAAAATTATTTCTGCATTGAGAAGAGAACCACCAACTGTTCATAGATTGAAATTTTTAGAAATTGACTTACTGTATAGTACAAATAGTTCTTTTGCAGTATCTGTTCAAGGTCCATATGTATATAGAAAAAATAATTTTTCCTCACCAATGTGGTTTCAAAGGACACTTATTGTAGCAGCAAAAGAAGATAATGAATTTTGTATAATCAATGATCAATATCATATTGACAATTGTCCTCAAAGTTTGAATAATGCAGATTTAAGTGAATTGAAAATGATAAATGAGAAATCAATACCTCGGTTTCATCCTAAGTCATTCAGTAATGCTGAGAAATATCAACTGCTTAGACTCTTAGAAGAATTAACAACTATGAATCCTGAATTTTGCGAGAAGTTTCTAAGGGAAGCCAATTGGGATATTCGTCAAGCGATTAAAGCATTTATGCATATTTATGTAGATAATAAAATACCACCTGATGCTTTACGCGCTTAATTTGAAGAAAAAATGATCACGAATTTTATGTATAATGTACAAATGTAGACATCCTACAAAATTAATTTTATTCGTTAATTTTCAATTTTTGATACAATACATAATAAAAAGCTAAAATGCAAAACTTTAGAATTGTAAATTTATTCTCCCAATATTTCGCTTTTTTTTTATAAAAACATTATAATCTTAATAATTAACAGCCTTTCTGTATGTTAAGAAGCGTTATGCTCTTAGTGATATAAGGAATCGTATTTACATTTGAATTCACTCCAAGTTCAAAAACTTTTTGCATGAGAGGTAATGCGTACTCTGGAAACAAAAAATTAAAATTAGTATTAAAAAATAAGTATTTGAAATTTTTAATTAATCTATTTATACCTTGCATACACAAAATGTAATCTGGTAATCTGTCTAAAGCCGATGTAAGAATGTCAGCTCTAGAGCTATCAAGACATTTTTGAAAAGCAGAAAGTACACCAATATTTGGATATGGTCGATGCTTTAGTGCTCTGGCAATTAATGTATGAGCCAGTGTTCTGATGTTGCCTTGAGGTGAAACAAGCAAGTCGGCTATGTTGTCCATGATTGGTTCCAATACAGACGGTTTACGCGAGGATAAATGTTCAATTTCTTGGAGGGCACTGAAGACGTCTGATAGACAATAATAATATTAAATTAGTTTATCAATTTGATTATGAATATATTTATTTTAAGTAAAATATAATTACCATCGCCTTGCATTTTTGTCAGAGTCGTAAGCAAAGATGGCCAATGCGACAAAGGAGGTGTAGGTGCGTTACGCTTGAAAGGAACAGTGAGCAAAACCGCATCACTGTTTTCACCTTCTCTGGAAATAGGTATACCTGATACTAACGTTCGCAAACTTTCAAGTCCAAGATAATGCCCTTGTAAATCACTATACAAACAACGTGTAATATAAGTATTGATTAATAATTTAAAAATGAAGTTTCAAATAAATTAACTTACTGAAGAATATGTGCATGTCTCTGGAGATACTTCAAGGCATGTTTTTCATCATGTATTGCGTAATCTTTTAATAAAAGTGCAAACCTATTCAAAAGAGCTGTCATGTCATCCATTGTACTGTAACACTGAAAATTTTGGAGTTTCATGTTACTATTAGTTACAATAAAATAATTAATATACTAATAATTATGAGGCGTTTTATTTCTTATTTACCTGAAAACATCTAAAGTAACTTTCCAACGTATCTTCTAGTCCTTTCCTATGTTCCGGATTAAACAAATGCGGCTTAAGCAACTCCAATAGACCCATCACTTGCGTAAAGAGATTCAAATGATGACCCGATCTAAATTGGCTGAATTCAAGATCAGCGCAGCTCGTAAGAGACGAAGCTAGTAACGGTAATTGCCTTAATACAAGAATTGGGTGCACTGCTGCCATTTTTCTGGCACAGAGTTCGAGATCTCGAGACTTTGAACCCCAGGATTTTTGACGGGGCATCGACGCTAATGCAGTCAGAAGAGTGTGGCTCATACAATCGAGAACTGAACCCGTCCAGTCAGAAATATCTGCATTGTTTACCATTTTCTTTACTTGTAAGGAACTAAGGTAGCAAATTATTTTAGGGACTTTCATATACATGTGTAACAAAAATTGGTGAGCCATATCAGAATGTGCACTGAAATTGAATTAAAAAAAATATTTATTAATCTAATAGTTAAGTTTAATAATTTTTTTGCGAATATAATTCGTTTACTAACTTATTGTGGTTTGTCATTTGATCAGCTAAGTATGAAACTATGTGCATTGTTAATTCGTCTTCGCCAGAACAGCAACAGAGTAGTAGGTCTAATCTGGTTTCCATTTGCGCGATGGCTGCTTTTCGATTTTGTCGTTGGGATAGAATGACTGCTTCTTCAATCAAGTACATTACGAGTACTAACAATTGTTCTTTAGTAAGAAGTAGAATATTTTCGGGAATATCGTTCTTTGTCGAATATTTTTCTCGGCCTTGCCATAATTTCGGATTGCACGTTAGCGCCCATAAGAAGTCCAGAACAGCTGTAGGATCGTATCTAAAATGTTCATTAAGGTTAATTATTTTATGAATAATAATTTTGATGAACTATTGGTAATTACCCATTATGGCATTGATTCAACAAATGTCCAACGCATTTGAAAAGCGTAGCCCAACTCGCCCCATGGGTCAATAAAGTCAGCAAATACGGTCGGCAGGAGTGCGAACTGACGATGCTCTCATCTATCCTTACATAAACATTTGTCTTTCCAAATAGTAACCTCATCTGTAGGCTCGGACACGTGCCGATCAACTCAGGCTCTATTGAGGCTAGCCAATCGATAAGCAGCCCTGTTCTTGGCTTAATTGAGCCCTGTTCGCTGTCAGCAACGAGCAATCTGGCCATGGCTTCTACCAATGCGTCATTCTTCTGCTCCTTTATACATACGTCCAATAGACGACGACCTACATTCTCTAGGTCTTGCGGATCCGTGTTTTCAAGAATAGAGGCCGGATCGCACGTTTGTTTGAGCGCAGCAGCTAATTCCTTGTGCCGAGGTGCTTTAGATACACGTAAGTTTGCAAAATCTCGGAGAATGGACAGGATCGGTGCCTTTACGTCGCCGATCAAGGAGATCAGGTTGAGACACATAGTGTTTGCTAGTTCAATTGTTTGCGGACAAGTCGATGGTTTCTTCAGGGGAAGTAGAATTACTCGCATCAGAGTACACGAGTACTGGGGCATATGTACAAGAGAGGCCAGAAAATCTTTTACCTGAAAAAAATATGATTTTTTAATATTTTAAAGTTTTAATATTTTCTTTTAGTTTCTGTAAGCCATACCTGAATTGAACTCAAAACGCTGAGAATATGCTTAATAGCCAGAACAACGACTCCCCGATCAGTTTCCGTACCAGACATCTGCAAATCTTTAGCGAGAATTTTGTGTAACCTTCTATAAGCCTCTGTTTTTAGATTCATAGAAATATTCTCTATGAATAATTGGTTGATAAGACTTGGCACATCGGTTTTTGGCGTACTCGTTTGGATTACACTATGTTTTTGCACCCTGGCACTGGGTGGAAGAGGTTCCAAACGAGTGCTTATTTCTAGTGGATTCTCGTCTGGTAACTGTTGAGCTTGAAGTTCGACGTGCTGTAGAAAGATCAGACCGCCGGAAGCTCCTCTGTTATGTAGAATTTTCACCAGCTGAGCCATGTACGTTTTATCAAGTACGTGATTGATCACAGAAACTGGGTCGATCTGAACAGCTGCATCGAGTAGGTGTAGCAGTTTCGTCATCGCTGTTACAGGTAAACCAAAACTCTGAATAAACAGAACTAATTGGTAAGGGTCTAAATCCCTTAACGCTGCATCTACCAGTCTAGGAATATTACTCCTAATGATACGCAGTTTGAGCCAGTCTGGTATGAGAAGAGCCTCTTCACCAGTATCAATGAGGAAAGCTTTGGGTGGCTCGTTCTCCTCTGGGAACCAAGTTTCAAGCAACTGATTGAATAGTTCATCATTATCTACCTGATCGTATGTAAGAAGAATGATCATCGCGTGTACAACTAATATGTGCATTGTACATTCTTCCCCTGTTGCCCATTCGACTAGAATCAAATCTTGGTTTTCTGACCAAGTTACCCGAGAACCATCTTGCCTTAACGCTCGCGCCTGTAAAACAATTATAATGATTAAAATAAATTTTTACAAAGTCTACAGAAAGTTTTTTAAATACATACTTTGTTTAAATAATTACAATAAATTGATAAGAAAGCGTGTAAGGTCTGCCTGCCTTGAATGCTATCATTATCTGCTTGCGGTAAAATAGCCGCAACAATGGTATTTCGTTCAACCACCAACTGCGAGATTTCGTTCACCAAGTTTATAAGATCTGGAAGGTCGTCATCGTATGTATGTGCCGCCAAGTAAGCAATATACGCTTGCACTAGATCAGGATTGTTTTCGACTTGACACGCACTGCGAAGTGCTTTGGAGATTAAAGATCGCACTGCTGGGAAATGAGGAATTGCTGGAAGCCTGTGCAGGAGCCACGAGGATTCACTGGTAGAAACTTGAGATCTGCGTTAAGAAACAAGAGCATTAAAGTTAAGTTATAAAATGAAGAAAGACGTCTGATTTTGAATAAAACACTTACTCTTCCGTTACAGATTTATCCAAAACGAGTTTGAGGCCGGTAATAGCCTGTAATCTACTGGTACTAGACTGGCTACTCAATCTCCGCAAAAAGTACTCTAATACTTCATAAGCGTGTTGTGTGTCTTGCAAAGGATCAGCAAGTAGTAATTGTAAATGTGCCAGTAGTTGTTGCTGTCTTGATTGCTTATCTGTCGGATTAATAGAAGATGACAGAAGAAACTCACAGAGACATTGCACAGGTAATTGACTTAATGATCCTTCGCTATTTTGTACAAGACCAGCAAGCCACGGCATACTCTGAGATGAGCTTGATTGCTGTCTCTGAATGATATCGAGTAAGAAATCAGGTTTCCGCGATCTACACAATAAGTGTCCCAGCCGATGAGTTGTATTCAATGATTGAATTTGGTCAAGTACTAGCTGAGTTGGTCGTCTGGCTATGCCAGTTGGGTCCATGGTTATAAGCTGGGAAAGTAATAAACTATTTGCTTCGCATACCGGTGGTCTCGCCGATGCAGCAGCTAAGTAAGTTTCGTACTCAAGAATCTGCTGTTTTTCTAAAGCCTCTAAGGCCACTTCTTTCGTTCGTTCTTCCTCCATCAACTCTGGTAATGACATTGTAGGTGGGGGATATGAGAAGTGACTGTTAGCAAAAATGAACACTTATTAAATTTCTGAGTCCGTAAAATAATTAAAAGAAAGAAGATACTGTAAAGGACATACTTAGTGATACACATTTCCATCATTACCCGCAAAATCGGATAACGTTCCCATGCAAGTGCACCGATTGTAGATGGATTATGAGCAGCCAGTGTCAACAGCATTATCCAAGCTTTCCAATAAAGATTAGATATTGCTAAAGTCGGTGGAACGTAACCTGCGGGGATATTGATACTTGGTGGTGGCTGATAACTGCATAAATTGAATACAAGATCGATGATGTCTACATTTTCAATATGTAACAATGGAAAAGTTTCTGTTGAACACATAGCTGCTCTTCTAATTAATTGATCTGCCAGTTCTAGCATCTCTGAGTGGGTGATTCCATTTTCCTACAAAATTATAATTAATTAGTTAATATTAAGTAATGTTTAGTTTTTAAATTCATATTCAATATTTACCTTAGTAAATCCAACTACAATGACTTTAATTAATGTACTTTCAAGTAAAGGCACCTCTGATACTAGTCTCATGTAAAATGCTCTATCAGTTTCAGGTGGAAAATTGTCTGGTTTGTAATACTGTTCAGGTGGTTCCAGCAACATAATTTTGTGCAATGCATGTAGTAATTCTAGTTTGCCGATACCATAAATTTGAAGTGCAGAACTCTGTAACCATGAAATAGTTTCATATTGAATCATGGCTACTAAATTCTGAAACTGTCGCAACAATCCAACTTCTTTTTTATCACCCCTTTGACACAAGACCGCGGCTTCTTTTACTTGCGGACTGATAGCCAAGAACAAACACAAGCAGAGAAGATCAATTATAGAAGAAAACATTCTGTCTTTAAATTCGAAAGCAGTGAGCTGGGGCATGATTTCCATTCTCGGTGTCATTAACGTCCTTGCTAAGATTGTTAGATTGATATCATGTCTACAAACTCGCACGATTTCTCGTAATAGAGCTCGCAAAGGTCTTAAGTAATCCTCCCTATTCATCAACAAATCTTGGAATATTTCAGCTAATAACTTAGCTGATGGTTCTGGAGAAGTTTGGAACATTACTGCTAACATCAACATATTATTAGGATTCCTAGCATTTGACAATTCATTGTATATCGTGTGTTTTAAAATAGTAGATAAATTCTCTGGATGAAGTCCTATGAGTTCTTTCACTCCATTCAAATACAAATTGATTACAGCTTTGGTTTTTAATCTCATTTTTACCAGTTGACTAATCACCTCGACATCTCGTTGTGTATGAGAAGTACAATTATAACAAATATAACTAAGAAGTTCTTGAGCAGGTCTCATTAATTTTGGATTATGTAACCACATTTCTAATCTCGGTACGGCGATATTTCTTACTTCTACAAAACCACACGCCGAGGATAATAGTTTAAGAAAGTTTCTCGTTATCGTTTCAGGTTGTCTTCGATTCAATTGTTCTTTGATTACATCTAAAACAATATTTTCTACCATGTCTATACAATGAGTATATCTCGGAATCACAGATATATCAATTTTATCCTTATCACCAGAAATTTGAATCAAAGAAGTTCCAGAATCTTCATCTTCTGCTAAAGTTGAAGGACTAGAACAATCTCTAGGTGTCATGACTGACAACTCTGGTTGTAAAACACTTTTTGGCGGTATTCTTGTATTAAACCCTGTCAATATATTATCTACAAATCCTTTACACTCTTCATTATCTACCCACACTCTTTCTCCTAAAGCATCTTCAATATAAATCTAAAAATCATCATTACGGTATAAATAAAACAAATATAAAATAATATATTTAAAATGTCTAATTACCTTTACAAAAACTTCAGGCCATTCTTTCTTATCATAAAATCCTCTCATTAACAAATTAGCTACTAGTACAGGTACCACAGGGTTTCCTTTATTTTTAAATGTATGTGTTTGATCACGCTTCAAAAGTGAAGCCAAAGCATGTAATATACAATGATTGGAAAAAATAGATGGTCTAATTTTAACCAAGTACAAAAGTCCAAAACAAATAATCTGGTCAGGTTTCCACCTTGAATTTTTCAGAGCCTTAATAGCTCCACAAACTAAACCAATTAACTTCTCTCCATCGTCACTATCATTTGCTTCCAAGACCATTGGTACCAGATCAGCTGGATCACAGTCTATTGCCATTACCTCCCATGTTTCTGTATAACTAATAGAAGATGGCCTTGGTGGTGCTGTAACGTGAGCAGCTAGTTTTGGCTTCTTTGAAGGTATGAGAGATGGCAAAGATGGTGCCTCCTTTTTTCTTTCATTGGCTATAAATAAAATTGTTAATCAATTCTCAATAATAAAATTATTGATGATACAAGAATAAACAGTGATTCCTACTTGTACTTGAAGAACTGGAACTTGGTTTTGCAAGACCTACTCCAGGTCTCTTCTGATCTGGCACATCTCTTGAATTCTTAGATCCAAGCGCAATAAAGTCTGATGGAAGACCAATTTTATTCTTGGCCCCTCTACCAGTCCCACTTTTTCCTCTTTCCATTTTAAAGTATTAACAATTGTAAACTCCTTCATGTGATAATCCTGCAAATAAAATCACTAATTAATCATTTTGCTTAAATTCCTACATCACAATTTCCTTCCCCTCTCTATTAGTAACCATCTTCTATTAGTTTCCCAAAGAACTTCTAAAACCCACTAAAAAAACCATAAATTATCAAACAATACAGTTTTTAAAAATGTCAACAATTAGCACCGCAGGTTCATTCATCCTAAAACTCCCGAACTGCCTTGCTCTTCCATTCAAAAACTTTCTAGGGAATCGGATCGAACGAACCCGGCTGCCTCCTACGCTCCTAACCTCCAATCGACTCACTAAACGTTCTCCTGTTTGTTTGCCCGAGCGCAGATTGACAGCTCCTCCGTCTTGAGGTTGCAAAATTCACGCATCATTGATCCTTGAGCCTTTATTTTGATTCTTAGCGAATTTTACGAACTCGGTAATTTTTGGAATTGAAACCTCTCTCGATTCTCGCAGCTTCACCGCTTATTGACTGAGGCCGTGGGCCGTGGCTACGGTCGTATACATACACGCCGTGGCGTGCACGTCGTACATTTTTGTCTCACCTTCGTTCGTCTATATCTACTGCTATTCTTTTATATCTCACTTGTATTTGTATATGGAATTTCTGGTTATTACGTTATACGGAACGGGTTAATAATGACAATTGCATCGACTGAAATATCCCTTGAAACAGTTTAGCTGAACGAATGAGCTTATTTTGAAAGAATTTCGGTTTATTTTTTAAAATAATTTAATGTTTTCTTTTTTAATAATTAGAGTTGAATGAATACTTTTTCACTACTAAGGAAATAAAATAATAAAGTTTAGCTAAATTTGAAATTTGGGTTTTTAATAAAGGGTTATATTAGACATAATATTTTTGATAATATATATGATAACATGATTTATACATTTTTGCATTTTTTCAAAAAATAACAGTGCAATTATAATTGATTATATTAAAACTCATTTATTTTTAAAAATTTGATATTTTACTTAAAATTCAATGCTTTGATTAATATAAAAATAAGTTTTTATATACTCCTTCAAAAAAATAAGAAATTGCACGTGGACTGTCATATACATTGTTCTCTAATTTTACATATTGATTATATCTCTCACGTTGCCACTTTTTTGGTAAAAACTTTGCAAATCCAGCAGCCTAAATTTATAACCATTAGCCATCATAATAATGAGTCGAAGTTGCATATGCTCATATCATAAATCTTCTTTTTTGTAAAAATTCTAAAGAAAAAAGCATAAAACTCTAAGTGGACTTTAACTAATTAAATAATACGCGAATCGCAAGAAGATAATCCACGCACAAGTGATCAATAGAGCATCTGTATCGCTTAAATTTTAAGTATCCTATTAAGCGGCCAATTAAAATACTAACGTATATCACTTGAATCAATACATACTCATTTTAATTAATCAATCATTTTCATTTACTATAATAAATTTTTGCAAAATTTTTATTTATATTATATAATATTATATATAATGTTTTCAATTATTTGCAATATCATTATAATTTTTAAAAACTATAAAACAAATTTTTATGTTTTATCTTATCTCAATCTTAATTCCCTAATGCAGACTTTTTAAGAAGAATTCCTCAAGGGCCCTCAAAATAATCCGCAGTTTCAAACTACAATCAATCAAGGCCAAAATACCCTCGAAAACGTTCAAATTCGATCAATACCGTGAATATCTTTCTCCCCTGCCGAATCAGTTCCAAATTCTCTCAAAAGACTCTACATACCCCCAAGAACGTTCTACATTCGCTTCATCAAGCTGAAAATTCTGAAACTCTGCAAAATAAATTCGCAAAGTCTAGCGAATCGGTGCGCGCAAGTGCGCAGTTCGCCGTGAGAAAAGGGGGTGAAGGTGAGGGTACGGCCGGGTAGATTGGCAGGCCTGACGAAGCTGGCACCAGTGTCCCAGTATCCTGCATTGCAGGTTCCACATCTCTCAGGGGCCTGCGATCAGTTCCGCCGACAGCTCATTCCCGAGGAGTCTTCTGTCAAAGTATGTCAGTCATGGTGAGTACGAAATTACAGTCCAATATTGCATCAACTTTTGTCGAATATTCCTAAAAGAAAGTGTAAGCGCGGAAAATAAGAGAGGAGATTGCTTGTAGGCACTGGCGATCGCGCGTCAATACTCTTGTATTATTGAGCCCTAGCCTCGTTTTTTTCCTACACCCGAGTGGATTAGCATACGGGATATCTTGATATTGATGGGTTCCCATGACTTCTTGTTACAGCGGATGAAAGCGATCAGATGTCCTACGGACGAGCTTAGTCTCACCAATCGCGCCATCGTTCATAGCAGCGATTTTCCGCAGGATGTCAAGTTAGTATTTTTTGGAGATTTTGGAAAATTAATAATAATATGTGCCTGTGGCGCCGTCCAAGGATATTTATTGATTCTGGGATTTGGAGAGCTTATGAGGCTTCTTCAATGGGTGGTGTATAGATAATAGGATGTTACAAAAGATTGCTCTGTTATATTTAGTTGACTATTGTAAAAAATCAATATTTGGATGATTGATTGAATATGCTGATTGTGTGAGGTTTGGTTGAAATAACAATATTTGTGTTTGCTTAATTGTATGTTTGTTATTTATTAATGTGAATTTATCTTTATATATATCACAATAAAGAATTTTTTATTTTATAAATATTGCAACAATAATTAGTATGCTACTGGTAATTATAACGAGTGTAGTAACACAATATTTTCTAACTAATTTTGTTTGTTATAAATTTTAACTTATTGATTCAATTTACAAGAAATATAATTTTCAAAGCATTAGCAATTTTTGTCAACAAGTTTGTATGTGATCTTGCATTACTTTTATTTATTTATACAAAAATTACTTAACATATTACTCTTTTTAAATTTTTATAGACATATTGAAATAGCAACAGCACCCAATCAGCATTTCGTATTTAGTATTGAAAGAAGCAACAATATAGAGAGGGGTTCAATTGGCTTCAGCCTTCCTCAAAGAAAATGGGCAACCATATCTCTCAATCAAGAACTCGAAGTCAAGCCTTACTATTTCGACCCCACATCTACTTCCGAATTCCTTTCCACCATAGTAGTAGAGGCAGACTTCTTGCAAAAGAAGACGTAAGTCTATAAGCAATACTTAAGATCAATAATAAATTCATTTCATTATCTGTATACATTCTGAAAAAAATTTTATTTACAGAACAACTTTAGAACCATATGACACTGAATTAATGGCCAAAGATTTTCTTTTACAATTTGCTGGACAAGCATTTACTGTTGGTCAACAGCTGGCATTCCAATTTCAGGACAAGAAGATGCTTGGTTTAGTAGTAAAAAGTTTAGAAGCTGCTGATATTCAAGCCATAAAATCTGGTCAAGAGGCTAAACCAAAAAAAACTAGAATGGGTCGTTGTCTTGGTGACACTTGCATTCAGTTTGAGAAAGCTCCAAATTCAAGTTTGAATCTTACAGGAACTCAACAGGGAAAAATTGTCCGCCAATCAATTATTAATCCTGACTGGGATTTCAACAAGATGGGAATAGGTGGTTTAGACAAAGAGTTTAGTGCCATCTTCAGAAGAGCATTTGCTTCTCGAGTATTCCCACCAGAAGTAGTTATACAACTTGGCTGCAAACACGTGAAAGGTATTTTATTATATGGTCCACCAGGTACAGGTAAAACACTCATGGCTAGACAAATTGGAAATATGTTGAATGCAAGAGAACCAAAAATTGTTAATGGCCCTCAAATCTTAGACAAGTATGTTGGTGAAAGTGAAGCCAATATTAGAAGACTGTTTGCTGAAGCTGAAGATGAAGAAAAAAGAGTATGCATCCTAAACATTTATACTATATTATTATATAATCTAAATGAAATATTGTGATAATAATAATTTATTATAGCTTGGGCCAAATAGTGGACTTCACATAATCATCTTTGATGAAATTGATGCTATTTGCAAAGCAAGAGGAAGTGTTGCTGGTGCTACAGGAGTTCACGACACAGTCGTAAATCAATTATTAGCAAAAATCGATGGTGTGGAACAATTAAATAATATTTTAGTTATTGGCATGACCAACAGGCGTGACATGATAGATGAAGCTTTACTACGACCTGGTAGATTAGAGGTACACTTTTTATAAATTTAAACTCAAAAAATTTTACAATGGTATAATTTTAATAATAAATGACGAAGAGATATTAAAAAATCTTTTTATTTATAGGTACAAATGGAAATTAGCTTACCCGATGAACACGGAAGATTTCAGATTTTAAATATCCATACAACCAGGATGCGAGATTACAAAAAGATTGCTCCAGATGTCGATTTGAAAGAACTTGCCATTTTGACTAAAAATTTCAGTGGTGCTGAATTAGAAGGTTTAGTTCGTGCTGCTCAGAGTACTGCTATGAACAGGCTAATTAAAGCTTCAAGCAAAGTTGAAGTAGATCCCGCAGCTATGGAAAAACTTATGGTGTCAAGGACCGATTTCCTTCATGCATTAGAAAACGATATCAAACCGGTAATTTCTTCAATAGTACTATCGATATGCATGTTATGTCTATATGTAAATAGTTAAAACTGTGTTACTACTTGTTTTTATCAGGCCTTTGGAACAAGTGCGGAGATTCTAGAGCGACTTTTAACTCGCGGTATAATCAATTGGGGAAAACCAGTGTCAGACGTTCTCGCCGATGGAAATCTGTACATTCAAGAAGCCCGGTCTTCAGAAGCTTCGGGACTCGTATCTATCCTGCTGGAAGGTCCACCGAACAGTGGCAAAACAGCCCTTGCTGCTCAAATCGCAAAAAATTCCGACTTCCCTTTCGTCAAAGTATGTACACCAGAGGATATGGTTGGCTACACAGAATCAGCCAAGTGCTTATCAATTCGAAAGGTAAGAATAATCATTCTATTTTAGTATAATCCTAAAAAAGTTATATAATATCTATATACACAATATAATTTTCTGATATTTTTACAGATCTTCGACGATGCATATCGTTCGCAGCTTAGCTGCATTGTAGTTGATAATATAGAACGCTTATTAGATTACGGCCCTATTGGTCCACGGTATTCAAACTTAACCCTGCAAGCTTTGTTAGTTTTGCTCAAGAAATTACCTCCTAAAGGAAGGAAATTATTAATCCTCTGCACTACCAGTCGCAGGTATATTTAATAATATAATGTATATTAAATGATTAAATTTTTTTTTCGTTATATTCATACTGTATGAAATTGATTTTTAGACAAGTTTTGGAAGATATGGAGCTTATCACAGCATTTAGCACAACTCTCCATGTTCCAAACTTATCTACAGCAGACCATCTACTAGCAGTATTGGAGGAAGTTGAAGTCTTCACTAAGGAAGAAATGTCTTCTCTTCATGCCAAACTTCAAGGAAAGCGGTAAGTTTTCATTTATGTCATATATCTTTCCGTGAATATTCTGCTTTTTTAGAAGGACAGCTTCATTCATTTCTTTTGCATTACATTAATTATAGATACTTCTTTCTTATCATCTTGTTAAAAGTAATTAAGTTTTTCCAACTACATTTGCATAATTGTGTATTTCAAACTTCTAAATATTTTTTAAAATATAACTTTGATTATTAAAGAAAAATGATTTTGAAAATTTGCGATATTTCATGAAATGGAGCAGGAGGAACTGGGTTTTCCCTAATCGAAAGGCAAATGTGCAAAGGCAATGTGCATACAAGTAATATTAATAAAATTTACTTTAATTAGAGTATAGCAGCTTTTATAGTGAAAAGCTTTCGGCAGTTCCAATTTGCTCACGCGTTAACGCCCCCTCCTGCCTTATCATAATATTTCATGAAATGAAATATGATTAGTAATAATTATCGTAATTAGTTTGAAAAAAGCATTTTTGAAATGATTGTAAATGACTAATTTTTAAATTTTCAACGTAGAATTCCTTTAATGAAATGTTTTGTCAAAAATTTGAGTATAAGATGATGAGTAATAAAAACTTTTATGTTAAATTAGTATATACTTTTTAATTTTATACTTAATTGCTTTTAATTTCTAGATTCTAAGTTATTCTTATTTTGTAGTTAATCCGAAAATTGAGTGAGTTTATATCCCAATTATTGAAATCATTAATTAATCTTATAAATTTCTTATTTTTTTCAGCGTTTTCATTGGTATTAAAAAGCTGTTGGGTCTGATAGATATGACACGACAGGTGGAACCTAACTACAGAGTAGTGAAATTCCTTACAAAATTGGAAGAAGAAGGCGGCCTTGAGTAAACTGTACTTATAAACTCTAATATTTCATTTAATATTCGTTTAGCAAAACTTGAATCTATCTAGTTGTATTAGGGTAACTACAGTGCTTAGTATGATTAGACTATAACTTGGCTTTGAAAGAAATTAATCGGCAATTGCAATACAATTTTAAAGGTGCATCCTCATATGGCCATCGGTTTCAATAATAATCTGTTTCTAGATTGTTATTATAAATATTAATATTATTATTAAGTCTGACTTGGTTTCTTAACCAGGAACACTTAAAGCTGAATTTATTTAATTTGGAGAAATGCTACGCATTTCTTGTTTATTTTGTTAATCAGTTGTAACATTTGACGTTATTCACATTAATATGGTAATACTTGCTGATGAAGTCCTAAAAAATAGATCTCCTGTACAAATATAATTATGAAATATGAGTGTACAGCGTTGATATTATTGTATAAGCACGATGGAATACTAAATGCACATCTAGAGTAATGCCGTAAAAATACATTGAGCCATTTATTTATTTCTTACAATAAATCAGAAAATAATTTTTTAATTTTTTTAACTTTGCATTTTCTTTAATTTTATTGAGGTACCGATTTTTTGGCTCATTTCTTGGCAATAAACTGTAAGCTGTGACAAAAGAGAAACATGAGATATACATATTTTAAGGTCAATATTATACGACATGTAGCTTCCATAGTATTTCGGTGATGTAAAAATTGCGCGTTAGTTTACTTATATTTATTTGATAAATTTAAGAACAGGATAAAGTAAATGTTAAAGACGATCTACATTAAGCCGAGATGGTTCTAGGTAAAATCAGACTCAAGCATTTTTGCCACCCAAAGAATTATTTTTTTAAGCATTATATACCGTGTCAATTCTTAAAATATGAAAATTTTGTAGATTACCTCTCTTAGTAGGATATGTAAATGATGTTTGATATTAGCTACTGTCTAATCAGATTCGATCTGTAAATTCATTCCATTAGTTATATACAGATTTTTTTATTATATTAATTTATATATATTATTATTATTATTGTTCTTTTATCTTTCACTTTTTTGATTATACAATCCTAATAGAAATTTTAATAAAATCTTTAATTGTTGGAAAGAAGAGAATAAGTAAACTTATGAAAAATCATGTGCTTCGAATGTTATTGGAACCTTTATTGTTAACCATTATAATTGTTGTATAATGCAAAGAAAATGTTAGTTAATCAGTCTTGTGTAAAAAGTATTTCTTTGTCTATTCATATTTATTATGTACATGTTTTTGACTGTATTTATTGCTGCTAAATATTAATAAATGTCTATATAATAAGTAAATATTGCTTAAAATTAATTTATTTTATCTCTACATATATTTAGAAGGATAACAAAAATTACAAACGCAATAAAAAAACAACAATTATTTTGTTGAAATCCCTTCTGGTTTATTTTCATCCCTTTTGTATTGTCTCATTCCATTTAAATAATAAAATTTAATAAATAACTATATGGCACATTACTTTTCTCAAATGACAAAGAGATGAGTTAAAACGCATTTTTTATGAAAACGAATATGCAGACTCAAATAATAGAAATATTTCTGGATTTTAAATATTCATCATCTTCACAATATAATTTCTTTGTAATACTTTACAATATATTATATTTACATTTAGACTTGTTGAATTTTCGTCGTATAATTAGAATGCTAACATTACATCTTCCAACTTGATAAACAGATTTATTTGATATAACAGATTTACAAAATAAATATTTTGTTTCAAATGTTTCATTCAAAACAAATGTAAAATTTTTAACAAAAATTATTTTATAAATACCATTATCAATTACGACAATTTTTTTGGCATATTAGTTTTTTTTTCTTGCAAATAATAGATAACAACAAATGCTTAATCACACTTTTCCATTTATAGAACATTATCAAGAAGAAAATATTGATAAATTTACAAGTAAATCAATCCATTGTCTAACTTTTTTTAAAGTAACTTATATTGTACATTTAAAAATTTCTCAATTTATATTTATATAATGGCAGTAAGTAAACTGTATTCAGATCGACATAAGTGATATGAATTCATTGTTTTCATTGCATTTCGTTCAGTTTCTAACGCATGCCTGTGTGCAAAATTTCTTTACAGATTTCTTCGTACCATCTATTAATACTGAGTTTCCTTAATTTTTTTTTTTTAAATTTCACACTTAACATTATTATCATTTGTGCTTTGCGCAAAAACTTAACAACAGTTTTATTCGCAAATTAAGATACAATATTCTTGTAACACAAGATGAAAATAAAGAGTGCTGGATACTTTCTCAGTAAGTTATAATAATGAAAGACTTTATCAGGAAAATTATTAAAACAAAGTAACTATTTATTTATTTAAAAACGTTTTAAAAATATTTGCTTATGTCAGAAAAGATATATGTACATATTAAGAATTTTTTTTTAAGAGTATAAAATTATGAAATAGAAAGTTTAACGAACTATTTTTACTTCCAATTTTTAAATATCACCCTATAAAAACTTTCAATCGTAATCGCATTAAGTAACACTTAAGAACTTTAGCTCCAAATGCTACCATATCACATAAACATTATACTCCATCAAATTTCCATGGCCACCCAAGGGAATTTGCTACATTAGTAGAATTTTAAGTAAGAATTCTCTTGGTTGGATTTTCTCTTTGCACAGTATTCAGCACTCTTAAGGGTATCATCATGTTTTCTAACAGTCATCTCTCCGATGCAGAGAAATAATTCACAGCTGTCACTGGCAGCAAAATTTGAGCTTGAAATCATACATCCTAACTAGTAAGATGAATAATCACGATAGCTTGCAGGATGAAAATTTCTTAACGCTGGAACAGGACAGTGGTTTTCGCCACTTCGATTTACCGCCTCGACTGTTTGGTTTATTATTTTGATGACTAGTCTCGTGCTTTTTTGTCTCCTTTTCTTGCTGTCTTACCAATTCCTGTTGCTTTCTTTCCTCTGAAATTTAATAATTTAATATTAAGAATAATTATTAAGTATTGTAATTTAATACATTCACAGATTATATGTACTGTAACAACAATACAATTTTCCATGATATGTAAATTGAATCATTTATTATCAAAAGAAACTAAATTCATGTGTTCGTTTCCATAACGTATTACTCTAATAACTGATTCAATTATTAAAAATTATCAATTCCCAGTTTAACTAGAATTATCAAGCAAAAAATAATGTCTATTTTTGATTAATGGTTAATAAGTCGTATAACAATGTGATCTCAGAACAAAAACGAGCATTTTATCATAAGTACGTTTTATCTCCTAAAAATATCTTCATTCATAAACCATGTTAATATACACATGCAGCATTTCTTATGTTATATTCTAAATGTCAAGTTAAAATTTTGGAAATTGAACGTGACACAATAATTATAACGCCAAGTACCCACATCCTACGCGCGCGTAACTGCAGAATCCAAAAGATGCGCTCTTATAGTTTGTTACAATATGATGCATGTTCTCGACAAGAATACCATTAGACTCTTAGACCAAACACGATCCGCTTCGGAATTACAATCTGCAATGCAAAATTTAGAGAAAAAATTCTATTTTCATCCTTCTTGATTTAGAGGCAAGATTTATGCACTTTGAATATTTGATTTCGTAATTCCTTTTAATTTAGTCTGTTAATGTTAAAGGCAAAACTTCACACATCCTATGCTGTGAGATTATTCACCGACTTACCATTGACAGCGAGATCGTCTTTGAAAACTCACTGATCTTTCGTACAAATATGGAAAAGATTAAATTTTGAGTAATAGAAAACGCGAATTATTAGCTGCATAAAAGTTTTTTTTATAATCACTTAATGAAAAACGCAAAATATTCTTCACATAAAAAATGTTTGGATACCAATTAATTACCAATTAATTTCAAATGACCATTCTACAAAATATAAATGTCATAGGTAGAAAAACTTTTAATATAAATGTTAAATTAAATTCTAAAAAAATTAATTAAATTATAAGAAAATAAATGTGTATAGTAAAAAAAAAAAAATTAATTTAAAATAATGTCCGAAATAATTTTAAGATAAAATCTGTAAATCATGTACCATTAAGTTCTCGTTCTGTAAAATATTGAGGAACATTGTCAGCTCCATAATGGTGTTCCATTAGGTATGGTATAGCAGTCATAGTGTGCCACTCATCTCCTCTTAATGGGGGAATTGGTACTTCATCTGACGTTTTTGGAGGCATATAGGTAGTCCATGAGTGCCACCTGCATTGCTGCAATGTGAACCTCTTCTCAATGTCCTTTTGCAACATTCCTTGCAGAAGTGAGCTAAGAGACTCATCTACTTCCACAGGAATGCTGTACTCTCCTTTACCAATATTTTCATACAATTTATATATATTATCACCTTCAAATGGATATTCTCCTGTCGTTATATTATACCTGAACATGGATGCAATCAATTTAATTTATAATTAGTGTTAATGATAAAAAAATTAGTGCATTGCAAATCTATTAGAAATTGATTCTTACAACGTGACTCCACTACTCCATATATCTACTTTGAAACCTGAAAATGTTTCACAGCCATTAGCTATTTCAGGAGGTTGAAAAGCTGGAGAGCCCTGACCATTTGTACAAGTATCATCCACAGCAAACATATTTAGTGCCTATTTTATAGTATAGTTTTGTTAATTAATAATTAATAAAATTAAATTTTACAATCTAAATTTAAGTATAATTTAATTTACCTCTGCAACACCAAAGTCACTAATTTTTAAAGTACCATCTAGTGTTAAAAGTAAATTTCCCGGCTTGATGTCTTTGTGAACAATACTTTTACCATGAAGATATTCCAAGCCATCCAACAACTGACAAAAATAATTATGTGCTTGCCAAACTGGAAATTTTTTATCGGGAGTACTATCCAACATATCCTAAAAAATATTTATATCATTTTAAGATTAGACAATTATTAAAAACAAAGAAAAAAAACAAGAGAAAAAAAGGAATATTTTCCCAAAATGTTAGAAATAGATTAATAATATTTACCTGAAGGCCACCAACACAAAACTCCATTACAAA
Organism: Ormyrus nitidulus; assembly: GCA_900474335.1. Lineage (NCBI taxonomy): Eukaryota > Metazoa > Arthropoda > Insecta > Hymenoptera > Ormyridae > Ormyrus > Ormyrus nitidulus. The sequence goes on from UCOL01002219.1 coordinate 20,804, forward strand.
ATATAATTTTTCCTTTTCGTTATTACATAGTACATCTACAAGACCAATAACATTTTTGTGCTTTAATACCTTCAGAAGTTCGATTTCTCTGTAAAGGAAATAAATGTAAAAAATACATATACTTAAAATCTTGAAAATAAACATTCCTTTTAATATTTAATATCTTAATTAGACAATTTTTATCTTTAATCTTTCTATTTTTTAATTTTTATTTTGGTTACACTCCAGTCAAATTCAAAGAAATCCAAAAAATTGCCTCATAAATATGTAAAAACAACACAATGGACAACACCAACCTTTGTACATTAATTACTCCATTAGGAATTCTTCTGAGTTTCTTTTTTTTCAAAATCTTGACAGCTCTCCTGCAGAGGGTCTCAGAGTCAAGCATTTCCTTGACTTTGCCGTAACTGCCTTCACCCAACAAGTCTCCCATTACATACTTGCCAATGTACTTGCACTTTTTTTTTTCCTCGTAGATGATCTGATCAGACTCAACCCGATGGAAGAACATGTTCATATCGTCCAGGTCACAGTCGTCGTCTTCGAGATGCCTCCAGGTGACCGGATTGAGATCCTGAAGTATCTCGTCATTAACAGCATCCTCGTCCGGGTCGTAGATCTCCATAGTTTTGTCTAGCTTCTCGGTCGAGGGAGTCAGGGAACCCAGAAACGTTCTTTCATGAACGTCTTCGTGAATTTCCAGCCGAGTTTCCATATCTCGACTGGGTGGAGATAATCACGACGACGTGCTCGTCGCGCGAAAAGCTTCTCCGCGAATTTGGAGGTTAGAAAGAAGCAGAGCCAGGCTTTCAATCACGGACGGCAACGGGCGAGAAAGAGCTTTTGATGATGGCGAGCTAAACTGCTCAGCTGCTGAGAAGGCCGATCCATCTAATTCGGCTGCCAAAATAAACAGCGCGCTCGAACCTTTTTGAAAGAACAATCGATTATTAATTTCGAGATCTTCGGCTTGACATAACCTCAAGTAAGTCTCGCGCAACGCAAGTGCTAATCTGCTAATATTGCGCAGACTTGTTAAGCTAGCACACACAATTTCGAAAAAATATTTTTTATTTTTTCTTGTTGATTTGCGGAAATAATCTCTACAATTTTTTTCACTTTTGAATCGTTAATTTCCAAAATATTGAAAAAATAAAATTTGAAGCACAGAGCTAATAAAAAAGTTCTTTTTTTTTTGTTAAAGTATTTTGAAAAATTTTATTTCAATAATATATTTCATTTACCTACTCCATTTTTTGGATTCTAAAAACATTAAAGTTCTATTTGTAGCTTTTAAGAGTAAAAATAAATCATAACAAATTGTGATCTAAACGCGATGCAATTCCAAAAGACTTTCATAAATTTATCTAATTTAAATACAAGCTTTGATATTTAAACAATTTTTCTTGACTTGCGAAGATATTCCTTACAATTTTATTTATAAATGTTAATATTACTGTATTTTTAAATTAATTACATCATTTAGTAAACAACCTCACACATTTATTGGAAAATTCCTCTATGTTTGCTGATCAAAAATCCCCGTGGGCGGAACACCCATTGGACTCACATGGTTTCGGTAATATCAATGAGCCTAGATGCCTCAAATATTTTTTGGTAAACGAGACTATATACATGAAACTATAGAGCTTTATTAATTATGACGGTATGGAGATTTTGTGAGTCCGTGTATTTCATAGAGGTTTGGCGAAATGTGTTTACGCATTCCAGGAAAGATTCCCCTTCTGGGCATTTTGGGCTCGGTTAGGTTTGTTATGAGCTCCCCAGTTCAGCAAACATACAACTTCTACGCAGCTTCTACACTAGTAGTAGTATATAGACTTATTTGTACTTGATCAATGTATTACTTAAGTCTACATAATTTCTTTCGTAAAAATTAGTTTGTTAGGAATATAACAAATCATTGTATATGTAGTGTAAAATAGTTAAGTAAAGTATGATAGTACGTAGGACACTCCAAGGAAGAAAAAGACCCAAGGAAGCTTGAGCGACCCTCTAAGAACCAACCCCCAATCTACCAAGGAAGCCTAAGCGACAAACAGAACAACACAAATCTTGCCTTCTTGTGTTCAAAGGCTTAGTCGACTCTTGCAAGCCAAGCCTCGCTATGTATTTCAATAAGCTGCTCTCGAAGACCTGTAAAATATAAGTTTATGATTACCCTGTAAATAGTAAATAGTTATTGGAAGCTGTCTTACCTTTTCATTGGATGTAAACTCTCCATCGATGACATCACATGCACTGCTGGGTTTCAGCAACTACTCGGATCCCTTGTCCTTCTGCACCAGTAGTTTACCTAGGATGGAGCAGATAGTATTAGTAAGGATCAAGGAAGGTGAGAGTAGTGAGGCACTGCCTTAATAACTACTCTCACATGTTAATAACTAACTTATCACTATGGTTAGTAAAACAACACTACAGGGAAGAAGCTCACAGAAGAAGATTTACCTGTATTTAAGTAGCTAATCTTCGAGCACCAAATTGAAGATATTCCCTTCTCTGCAATCCGGGACAACGTTGAGAAGCGAATACTCCGGACCTCCAAGCATCAGCAACTACAACATAGAAAACTACATTAACAGGCGGAGAGGCAACCTAACCTCTGAATCGGCGTCAAGTCAACATGCGCCGCTGAAGAAGAGCATCCCCGATGACGTCCAGTAACTCCAGTTGAGAGTTTACAACAGCACACAACACTTTGAAAGTTTGCGGGTGTACACAAACACTCGCGACTTTATCGGCTCGGCAAACCTGGAACGCCGGCCGGACTTGGCACGCAACACAGCGCAGGCGCGGCGCGCGAGAAATTGGCGAAGCCGGTGAACACGAGAGGCAAGAAACGATGGAAGTCGCACCGTCGCATCACTTCATCTTGAGACGAATCGCTCGTGTGGAACACTTCGTGCGCTGGCCAGCTCCCGCGACATCGTTACGTGTATCAGGGCAGCGGCGCTGAAACACCAACTCCAGGAGCAGAGGCCACCAGGACTCGACAACCCCGCTTTTAGTAAGAATTTCATGATTCTAGCGTAGGTACTCCCTAGAGAGCATCGGTTGCGTTCGCGTTGTCCCGAGTGCCTCTTTAAGGAACTCGCACCCCGCTTTCCGCTTTAACCGGTTTCGTGATTTTAAAAATTAGTTTAATATAATTAATCGCTGCGTTGAGCAGCTAACGCCCTTTTCGTTTAGTTAATAAGTACTTTAGTCTCATATTAGACATATCAATATTTATTTACAGCTCCTTTTACGTTTGCCTTTTCCTTAACTAAATTCTATTATAAATTCTATTATAACTCTAATCTCTAATAGAAAAGTGTGTATGCGCTTGAGCCAGTGCGTATGTACGCTAAATTTCGTTATAAAGCAAATATATGCTTCAGAAAATTCGTGTTAAAATGATCAATATTGACAAAGATAACATCAATCGAGCGACAATAGGAGCGCGGTAAATGTTGCTAGTATTATTACAATGAATCGCACTTAAAATTATTAAAATTAATATTATTGATATATTTTTTTAATTTTAACGTTATATATTTTAATAAACATGAAACGTGCGGCGTCAAAATTCGGGACATGTCAATTTAAATTATAATTATGATCTATTACTTGAAATCTGATAGATATTTCTTAATAGTGTTATAATTTCAATATTATTAATTTTTAAAGTAATTGAAAGTTCAAAATTTTTACTACAACTACGTTTAAGTTACCTTCGCTCGATGCTCGACGTTGGCTTTTCGGTCTAATAACAGACTAACAACTTCATGCCGTCCTTGAAAACAAGCCAATGTCAATGCTGTATTTCTATTTGTTTCAATTTGAGCATTAATATCACTTCCCATATCTAATAATAATTTGACTGCAGCTGTAAAAATTATAAATTATTCAATATGATTTACTGTTTGACAAAATTATTGTTATAAACATATTTTAAAAATAACAACGTATGATTCATTAGGAATTATTAAACTATGTGACGTTGTACTTTGTCACGTCACAAAATCTAAATAAAATTAAAACGCCTCAGAGGCAGCCAGCAGAGTGGTCACTCCACCTCACGCATCGTACATTGAGGGGTATTATACCGAAGAAAATTTCAAAAAATCCAAATTTTTTTTACATATTTTGATTCTATACATGATAATCTATGTAATTCCAAATTTTTATGTAAAAATATCAAAAATTAAAAAAGATATAGCACAGAGAACAAAAATCGTCATTTATCAAAAATTCATAATATAGATTTTTTAAAATAATTTCTATAATTTGTAATAATTTATTCATAAATATTATCAAAAGAATATATAAATAGCGGCAATTCCATTCTTTTAAAAGGATTAAATTTTTTTTATTAAAATTCAAAATTTTTAAATTTGTAGCTTTATATCGCCACAGTCGTCTCGTCGGGTGTCTGCTATTCTACCTATGGCATATTTTGTGCTATTCAGTTGAGTCTTGAACGTGCGCGTTGAGGTTATCTTCTTGTATTTGTTTACTTAAAAAAAAATAAATATTGAACTTTAATTTCGCGTTGAAAATATCGGATGTTCATTTTAAATATTTAATTTGGCTTATTAGAGAGTGTGATAAAAATTGATATTTAAAATGAACATCCACATAGACAAAAAAATTCTTAGCTTTATGGTGATAAAATAAAGTAATGTTAAGTAGACTGATGTAGTGGAGCAGACTGCAAAATTAAAAAGCTCCTGCTTCATAATCCTGTTCTTCTTCTTGCAAGGTGAGTCTTAATTTCCTGTATATTTGTCTCTTCTTTTTAACGTTCTCTTGTTCTTGCTCAATGTTGTACATTGTACCTTTCTTTTCTAACAAAACGGGTACTACATATTATGAATGTAAACTATTTACATAAAAATCGTATAGGTTATATGCAATTATTCTATGCATATAATAATTTTGTGACAAAACAAAACAAAGTAAAAATTACGAAAAACCTTACACTCAAAATAGCTACGAAATTTATACAAAATTTACACAATTTATTTTCATAACTTATAAGTTCCATGTTAGTAGTATGAGAACGTGGCCTATATCCAGCTGAAAAATATCACGTGAGATCTTACGTGAGATCGCACATGATATTTCACATGAGATCTCACGTGAGTTTAAGATACAATTTCTCACGTGCGATCTCATGTGATATTGCGATCGTGAGCTGTTAAAATTTCTTAGATAATAAAAATTCAATTTCTTAACATTGGGAGTCGCCTGTTAGGTTGTGCCACCCCCCAGATAAATTAAAAAATCTATGTTTCGAAGCGTTTTAGATATTTTTTTTTTAATTTTAGAAACTTTATACAAAAGAGCTCACGTGAGATATTGAGAAATTGACGTTCTAGTATCTAAGAGATTTAATAGCTATTAAATAGCTCACGAACCACAATATCACATGAGATCTCATGTGAGATATGAGAGATCTCACGTGAGATCTATGATAATAAAATTTTTTTATTATGATGAATTATAAGAAGTCAATTAATAATGAAAGTAAATTTTAATATTTACAAGAATACAAAAAGAAAAGTTTTTGGGATCTGAGTATTCAGTTATTTGGTTAATAACGTTGTATATAATTGCAATGACCTTTAAATTTCCAATAAAAAAAAAATGAATTTTATCACTACAAATTTTTACTGTGATATATATTAGAATAAAGTATAAAATACGAGTCTAAAGAATACACGACTATCTGAATATGAAATGAATTAACATTTTTTTAACTTAATATTAAATTATCTTGGAAAAAAATAAATATATATATGAAATTCAGCGTTATCTGAAGGTCACATTCACCATCTTAACCCATTAAGTCCTGAATGCACCAAAAATATACTCTAACTTTGCTGCAATAGCAAAGTACTTCAACGTTGGTGTTTTTTTATGAAACTTCATGGTCTATCGTTTTTGAGGTCACTCTTTCAGAATCCGGGGAGAAAACTGAGCTATCTCTTCAGGAAAATTCAATATGGCGCCTTCTTTTCGGAAAACTCCGGAAAATTACGCGATTTTTTTTTCAAACCATGATTCCAAATTCGAAAAGATGGATTAGAACCAAGGAAACTGTGCCCTCGGTGCACTTAATAGTTTTACTTTAAAAATCCATGGGGCAAAAATTTTAAAAATCAACATGGCAGTCCAAGAATGGCGGCTAATCACTGAAAAAATGAAAAATGTGCATATTATTCATAATAAATGAATAGAACTGTTTCTTTCTACACCTATGAAGCTAAAATCAATATCTTTTGACACAGACGTTGATTTTCAGTGATAGACATATGAATCAAGATGGCGAATCCAATATGGCGGTCAAAAATTGTGTAAATACGCCAAATTCGTTCTATTTGTATGCTTTCTATTCAAATACTGAATTTTAAAAATACCTTTGTCATTGTGCCATCATCGATTGATGTTGCCGAACCCTCATCACGTGGCGATAGACAAAATAGAATTTTATGTTATTTTTTAGTTTTTAATTATTTTTTTGTTTTTCAATTTTTAATTATTTTTTGGATTTTCAATTTTGTTTGGTATTTTTATTTTTTCTATTTTTTGAGTTTTTATATTTATACTTCTATTTTAGATTTCATAACTTTGAAAAAAAAATGTATTGTTTTACTCCGACTTTTGATGTTTAGCGGAACAGAGTTTGCAAAAGTATGATTTGCAACCCTCACAAAAAATG
>UCOL01002220.1:0-27525 GCA_900474335.1 Ormyrus nitidulus
CTCTTCTTTGAAGAGATAGTCAATGAACGTCTATGAATTTTTTCAACTCAAAAAACACTAGTTTATTCAGAAAAGCTGATATGTGGTTAGGGTCAAAATCGTCCCAGTGAGACCGTTACGTATCATAAAGAAAGTGTGACGTTTAAGGGTTAAAATGAAATTTGAAAAATTAGCTTTGGTAGAGAATTCCACTGCGCATATTTTTCCCATATAAACTAAATTAATAATTTTATAGTTTAGGAAATAATAAAACCAAAAGTTAGTTAAAAAAAAAAAATTTAATGTATCTTTCACTTCAATTCGTTAAAAGTTTTTTAAATATTCGTATTTCTATAATATTCTATACATTGAAGTTTGTCACGTAAAAATTTCAAATAGAAATATGAATATTTACAAAAGTTATGACGAGTTGAAGTGAAAGAAGCTGAAGTTAAATTTTTTTTCGTAAAACTAACTTTTGGTTTAATTATTTCATAAACTATAAAACACCACCATTTTGCTTACGTGCGCCGCGCTTGGAGATTTGACGCGAAACGCTTCATATAAGCCCTATTAGAACTTAGGTAAGCTTCGATTAAAAAAAATAAATAATAATAAAAATAATAATAATAATTTGTTATTTATTTTTAGTGGGAAATATAAGGAAATGACTGTAATGAAGGGTCACACTGATTATGTTTCTGCAGTTTGTGTTGTAGAACCTTCAGAGACAAATCCTATGGGATTTATCGTAACTGGTGGTTATGATAAAAAAATCTGTGTATACTATCCAGGTGATGAACAACCAATTCATACTATAGTTGCCCATAAAGCTTCTATTAGCAATTTAAAGACTAGTGTGGCTGAAAGTGAATCTTTCCTTTCATGTTCATTCGATAACACTGGAAAATTATGGAATCTATATGATTTAAAAGCACCAACAACAAAATATGCTGGGCACATTATAGATTCTATTATTTGGTCCATAGCAGATTTACTCAATGGATTTGTAGTGACTGTTGGCTCAGATAAAACTGTTGTAGTATATCAAAGAAGTGGAGAAATTTTTCATACTCTTCAAGGTCATTCAGAATGTATAAGAGACGTTGCTGCTATCACTGACTGTGAATTTATTACTTGTGGTAATGATGCTACAACAAAACTTTGGGATTCTGTTTCTGGGAAATGCAGAGCAGAATATACTTCTCATAGAAATTATGTTTATAGTGCATCCAGCACTACTACAGATAATTTAGTAGCTACATGCGGAGAAGACAAAACTATTGTGATTTGGAAAAATCGAAAAATAATCCAAACATTAGCAGTACCATCTGAAACACTGTGGTGTGTTAAAATCCTTGATAATACTGATATTGTATGTGCATCATCTGATGGATATCTTAGAGTATTTACAGCTGATGAAACTCGATATGCAAATGAAGAAGTTTTAACACAATATGAAGATGAGATTTTGAAAAAATGGTTTAATAGGATTGTAAATCAGGAAACTGTGGAACAGTAAGTTTTTAAATTTTTTTTAAAAAATTTTAAATATTGATCCATTTTTAATTGTTTCATTACAGATTTCCTCAATCAAAAGAATTATTAGAACCAGGCAAAAGAGATGGAGATAATGTTATTATTAGAGAAAGAGGTGCAATCAAAGTTTACAAATGGTCTTCGAAACAATTTCAATGGTTCTTAGTTGGTGATGTATTAAAATGTAACGAAAAAATAGAAGGCAAGCCCAAGCACAAAGGAATCGAATATGACTATGTTTTTTCGGTAGACATAGAAGAAGGAAAGCCATTACTTCCACTTCCTTACAATAAGGGTGAAGATCCGTACCATGCAGCAATGCGATTTTTGAATGAAAATAATGTCTCTAAAAGGCATTTAAAAGAAGTATGTATTAATTTCTTCAGTTTATTTTTATTGATTAAGTGATTAGTTTAAAATTTAAAAAATTAATTTAAAATAATCGTATTTTTTTAGGTAATTAATTTTATAACAACAAGCATTGAAGTAACCCCAGTTTTAAATCCTGGGAAGGACGATTCTCAGCCCAGTACGAGTCGCGACAGTACATCTATCTATGTACCAACTCAAGAAAGTTATATTCCACGAAAGTTTCCTGTGAAACTAATGGTTGCAAAGTTAGATCCAATAGTTGGTAAGTTTGCATTTTATTTTAAATTAGTAAAATATTTAGTTTTTCTTAAAGCATACGATTTATTTTCAGAGAAACTCGAACTGTTTAATAGAATTAATGAAAATGGAACGGAACTTCCGGAATGGAATGTACCGTCTGATAAACTAAAATCAATTATTCAATTAGTCAAAAGTCAATCGACAAATCCCAAATTTGACACAAGTGATATAACTACTTTAAAATCAATGTTAAAATGGCCGGATGAATACTTGTTTCCAGTTCTCGATATTATTCGGATTTTAGTTTTACAAAAAGATATCAATAGAGAGTTTTGTACAGATGAAACATTTTGCGTCTTGAAACGCCATTTTCAAAATAATGCAATTGTACACAATCAAATGATAAGTTTTCGTATACTCGCAAATTTATTCGTCCATGAGGAAGGCGAACAATTTTGCCTTAATCTTATAAAAGAACTAGTACCGATGTTACCTGATATCTTTATAAAAGGATATAAAGGTAATGATGTAAGTATTGACAATGGCATTTATACTTTCATTACTACTTATAAATTTGTTTACGAAATTGGAATTTTTTTTACAGGTTGCATTATCGACATACATTTTGAACGTAGTAGTTGCTGTTAATAAGTGGAACGACATCGACGGCAAGATGGCCACGCTGTGCGTTATTTCTAGTTTTCTAGGCTCGGAAGTTATCAAAGACAAGGAAGCCCTTTTTAGACTAGCAGTTGCACTCGGTACTTTAATGATAGAATCCCAGAATGGTGCATTGATTCAAATAGTCTCGAAATCTCGGCCGATTTTAAATGCTGTAATGAGAATGTTGCTGAGTGCAAATCCGCAAGAAATTTCTAAGGATAAGCTCGTGGCTGTGAATCAAGAGATTATTGATTTGATAAAGAAACAATAAGAGTACTTTTTGACTTGTGATATTTTGTATATTTTGTAATATAGACGACGCGGACATTGTCAAAGAAAAAAATATTTATTAAAAGTAAGATTTTTATACGATTATTAATTAGAAATAAATAACTTTTTGGAAAACTGTTGTTAATTTAATTATTTGCACTATTGTTACAAGGTAAAAAGAAATGAGGCGAATAAATGTTTGGGTAAAGAAAGTTATATTTCTAACGAAAGTCGGTTAAAATATTTACAACGACGAATATATAAAATAATAATTTAAGTAATACAGTTGGTATTTGATTAAATTTTTCCGCAAACGCGATTTATTTATTTATTTTTTTCAGTAAACATACAACAGACAACAGTGTAGCAGTAGAATATTATTATTACAGTAACGATGAATTCGCGCACGATATTATTTGGGCGTCTACTGTTTGTGCGCCTCACGCCTCACTTACACATAGATAAATCTGTTAATACACAAACATTCGCCGTGCATTAATTTCGAGTAGCCTCGAAAAGATCCCCGATCAGAGTATTTCGCTTCGAAGATTATCTGATCGGAGAAGAGCTCGCTAACAAGTAGGGCTGCGTTTTTAATTATTCATCTTGCGCATTTCTTACTATATATAAACTTTGTATGCCTTTACACGAAGAAATGATATTACATTCACGGATTTGTTTCATCTTAAAACTGCTCTTGTGTTTTTTAACTATATTTTTCTTTAAATTAATATACACAGTACAGCGAGAATGATATACGTGTGTCGTTGAAAGTTACTTATTCCTGCGTTCTCTGTTTTACAAGGCGGCTCTCCGCCGATTGTACCGGAATGTCCTGAAGGCGTCATTTTTGTTTCATTTAACTTCACTTACGGCTTCATTCTTTATCATCTTTTTCTACTCGGTTTTACAAAAATATCTGCGAGATAAAATAGGACAATTATTCTTTGCTTCCTTCGTTTCGTACTTATTGACTGAAAGATATATTTATACGTGGTTGAGAAAAATTTATGCACAAAAGTGTTCTTTATAGTAAATCACAAGGTATACATCATAAAATTTTTGAATATCCTTATCAGAAGACTGCGTTACGTTATACTAGGAAATGTTAAAATTACGTAATGTTTTATAATTTGTTCGTTATCAACCACGTGTACATATAGTCAACAAACAAAATACTCGGTAATAAACTATAAAAAATAGATTCTCCGTTTTTGTCTACTATATTTTTCAACGAATGCCAGTGAAGACTTCGGTTTATTCATTTTTTCCTCTTTCGTTTCGTATTGTAGAAAAATAAAACTTCTTGGCTTTTCTACCTAAGGCTTGTGTACGCACTTTCGTTTTTTGTTCACTGTCTTTATAGGGGCTATATTTTCGCATTGTTACAAGAGTAAAAAAGAGCGAAAAACTTTGTTAGCACAGGAGATTTGTTTCTAGTACTTGGAGTTTGCAGCTCTTTTCTGAAGAAACTAATGATTAATCGTTCGTCGCGTCTACAAAAGTGTTGCAGTTTTTTACGTACTCTTAAATTTACGCTCTTTATTATTTTTTTTAATTTACGATTAATTCCTAAATAGTTGCAGTATCAGTGGTGGTAGAAGATTTTTTCTAAAAGTTCTCGAAAACTTTTGGATTTTTTTCTTTACTTGGAGACGTGCTTTTTATATTCCTTAAGACAAATATAATATATAAATCGTGTAACTTTTTTCTCTTCGTTTTTTTCCTGCAAAGTTTCATTGGAAATATTTTTTTTCGTTTTCTAATTTTTAAAAACTCTTACGATTACTAAAAATATCTTTACAAACTGCTTTCACAAAACTTTTGTTCAAAATCAGAATGAAAAGTCTGTCTTTTAACATAGAAAAATGAGAAAGGAATGCTAAATCGTCAGAATTGAACTTCTATAATCGAAGCAATAACGTTTGGGAAATGAGCTCGCTAGACGAGAAACTAAATTCCGCTTGGTTTACACACTTACGTTACGTACGTGACTGTAATTATTGAGTAATTACACTAATTGGCAATCAAAATTCTCGCGCGAGCACCGCACGAATCAAAACGCTCTCTCCTGATTTGCTCCTCGTTCGCTTTCTTAATCTCTCTTCATTTTTGCAGACACCGAAATGAATGCAATCAACGATATCGTATATAAAATATAGGTTGAGAAGAGGCGCCTCGCGGCGCTTAATTGCATTATTGGCTCTTTTAGCTTAAAATTATATTAATAATTACGATAATAAAATAATAATAACATTTTCTTGAAGAACACCGCAGTCGTATGTACTCTCTCCTTATGGTATTACGCACAACATAATATTATTGCAATGCGCTTTTGAGTAGTCGCATGTATAATGTACAAAACATATAATAAAGACTTAGGAAATAATAATATACTCAATATCCAAGTAGTTTGATATTATTTAGAAGCATTAATGCGGACATTTCGTTAATCTCTCGTAGCATTCTTTGAGACATTTTGCGTCGCGTCTCTTTAAATCTCTCGCGAAAGAAACATGTTATTGTACTTGTACACTTAATATATTTCTATATTATACATATATCAAATGCAAAGGAAGGTTAACTTCAGTAGAGAAAGACTAAATGATAAAAGAGAGTAGACGCTCTAGATACGCACTCGCATTTGACAAGACTCGACTCAGTCATCTACGTATTTATCTGTTTTCCATTGTTAAAAAAAATTGTTGCGTACGATGCACCATTCGGATTTGTGTGTCGGCACGTGCGAACCTCGGTCTTAAGAGTAATTTAAGCCTCGGCTGTAACGCGTGCACGAAAATAAAAAAAAAAGTCGCCTCTGCATAAAAAATTGCCTTTTCCTTTTTTTTCTCTCTGAAATAAAACGCGGACTCGTCTTGATATGTGGAAAAAATTGCGTCGATGCCGCAGGTATATACTTAAGAATAAATAGCTAAAATTAAAGCAATATAAATAAAGTATGTAATACCCTTAAAAATGAGGCTTGGCTGCTTTCGAGCCGAATCTCTTTTGATTAAAAGAAATGCATGGCATCTTGATTGATAAATAAAACTCGCGAGATGAGCTATGATATAATAAAAATATAGCTTTCGACCTCGCCGGTATATAAAATTAATTGATCTAGCTATTTCAGTCATCAAGGTCAAGTTATTGTTGACGTCACGCTGATATAATAAATTGACCTTAAGGATAAAAATGTCACTGCTTTCTGCTTTCTAACGAATATATAAGGTAGATTTGTACTGGGCTGCGGCTGCTTTGTGCTTGGAATTTTTTACGCGAGAGGCAAATTTTCCGGCGTCGAGAGTAGCGTGTGTGGAAAGTGGAGCTGAATGAGGGGGGTCGGGGGTGGTGGCGGGGGGATGGGGGGGGGGGGGTGACCTTAGAACCTGTAGGGGGTCACCCCGGGCCCGTCTCATTCGGCGGGGGTGGTGGCGGCCCAGCGGTCGAACTCGATGCCGGAGTCGGGGCTGAGGCCGAGGTCGAGCGGGCTGAGGAAGCTGGAGTGGGTGGCGGCGGGGCAGGAGCAGGGCCCGCCGGGCCGGCAGCCGCCCAGGCAGCGGTGCTCCGGGCCCCCGGACGAGGCGGAGCTCTTGCCGCCGCTGCTGCCCGGCAGCTCGCGACCCTCGCGCAGCTCCCGCTCGAAGCTGTACAGCTGCTCCATGAAGTGGAAGTTGGGCGCGATATTAGACTTGCGGCTGCGCACCAGGTTGAACGCGTCGTTCAGGTTCAGGTTGCACTTGTGCATAAGGTAAGCCACGGTGATGGTCACCGAGCGGGAGATGCCCGCCAGGCAGTGCACCAGGATCCCCTTGTCCGAGCTGCGCGCCTCCTCTGTAATCGTTCAAAAACATATTATCACCCGCTATTATAAGTCGGCTTCGAGCTCGGAATAGAAATATAATGTAATACCGATAATCGACCGAAATTAGATTTATTTTTGCGCTTTCTTACTTGTCGCCTGACGTCATGTCCGCTTAGTTCGTCTAAATATACCCGTTAAAGGGCTAATAAAAGCCGCGGAGCTATAGCTTGTTTATTTTATTGCGGAAAATAGTTTTTTTTTATCTTTGTTATAGGAACCGATTTGAAAATAGTCGAGCTATCGCGTCAGAAGGTGCTGCTTTACGAGCGTAAAAATAGTATACCTTATCTATTTCCGTACAATGAAGCGCCGCGATTTAACGGTTTCGCGCACCGCCATTGTTTTGACGGATGATCGTCCCGCGCGGCCGAGAAAGAACTCTTTTTTTTTCTCCCACGGTTCGCCGAGTCAATATGTATAATCGAGGCTCGAAAGCGAAAGAGGCTGCTCCCGTCGTCGTTCGCTCTGCACCCACACACAGACCGGACGTCCGCTGCTTAATTGTCCCCATACCCGCTCGTTATCCCCGTCACGTGGGAAACTGTCACGAGCGCGCGTGCGTGTGCCTTTCTTTAAACGGCACTGCCGCCGCCGCCGCCGCGGCCCGCTTATTATCGTCGTTGGCTTTCGCCGCGCTCGGAGCGTATACGATTTCATTAATGAAGCGTAATGCGCGCCGAAGCCGAAGCCGCCTCTCAATGAGAGAGTATAGCGCGAGAGAGCTGCCTTTCCGCGGCGGAGAAACTCGTGTATACACCGCGACGCGCGTCAATCGCGCGGAGAGATGTAGCGGCCGCGTTAATGAGTCACGTGAGGCCGCGACGCGCCGCGTCATTTTTCCCTCCTCTCGCCTCCGCGAGCTATTTTTTCAGTTTTAAACGACTTTGAATTAGAGCGGCTCCGGGAAGTGGGAGCTGACGCAAGTCGCGACCGGACGCGTATATATATATGTACGTACGGCCCTTCGCGATGAACTCACCGATGAACTGTATGGCTTGCGGGAAGAAGCTGGCGAGGTTCTGGCTCCAGTGGTCGCTGATGGGTATCTGCATGTACTTGATCTGGCCGCCGCCCTCGAAGACGTTCGGCAGGTCCGGCGTCACGTTCAGGATGTACTCGATCCCGTGGCGCGAGAGCGCCTCGCTGTCCTCGCTGTTGGCCGCGTTGCCGAGATACAAGTGCGGCAGGATCTCCACCGGGAAGTCCTTGTCGTCCTCCGGACCTGCGAGTCGAGGAAACAGCGGGTTAAGTTATATATACATTGTTGCCGGGACGAGTTATAAAAGGATATGTCTTTCGACTGACCAATGGAGTCGCAGGTACTGTCGCTGTCCGAGTCGGAGTACGCCCTCGTCGGCGGTGTGGATATCCGAAGGGACCTAAGACCCATTAGCTCGCCCTCGTTCGTGTCTGGATTGGTCGGTCCTTCGTTCATGCTTAGGCTCCCCTCGCACCACTCCGGATACCTGCTTTTGAATGCCGCAAATCCACCTGGGAATCAAAAGAGAAACCGTCAGCTTCGTCGATACACTCGGCGTGCACTTCGCAAAACGAACAACACCACTAATCAAGCAGCTTATCGCTGCGCCCTCGGAAAACTGTTCAACGAACGCTTATATTGACGGAAGAGCGAGGTTCGGCGCCTCGGCGACCGCGTCGCCCGGAGGGATAGAATACGTGCAATATAAAAATCGCGAATATAAAAATGCGGCTCGTGCGCGGGGGCGTCGTTTGTACAGGTACGCGCGCGCGTACGCATAACGGCCGCGCGGCGATTATGCATGCACACGCGCGCGCGCTTCTCGCGGAGGATGAATGGGCGCGTGCGTGCACGTCCCTGGATGGAATCCGAAGGTGGCAAGGATACCGAGCGAGAGCCGTGCACAAAGGACGCGCGCGCGTATATATATATGTGTGTGTAGGGAGAGGGCGGCGCGCGCGTTTCAATGAAATTGCACGATGAATTAAAGCGGCTCTCGTCGCTTATTCGCCCCAAGATGAATGGCGCCGGTCAATGGACACACGGCCTCTCTCTTGTACGCCGCCCCCCGCGCCTCGCCGACTTGGAAATTAAAAGCGGGACGAAGCGCTTTTGAGGTTTGCTGAAAGGCTCGACTGAATCATTGATAAGTTTTCGAGTGCTTTTTCCGCGGCTCCCCGCTTGTTATTCGATGGTCTTTCGCGAGTGGACGGTTTATTCGTGTATATACAACGTTTTAGTTGCTGAAATGTTCCAGTCGAGGCTAAAGCGCTTATTCCCTTTTGGACGTTCAATAAATATCGAATCAGCACTAACTTATCGAAGAATTCAGCCGAGCGAAAAAAAAAACGTGCGCGGAATGCTTTCGAAAGAGCCAAGTTTCGCACCCTCGGAGGGTCTTTAGTCGCGCGAGCGTATATATATATCCGAAACCTACGCAAGTTCCGACTCGAGTTAGCCCCCCCTCTCCTCGCCGTAGTTGTACGCACGCAAAAAAGCTCGGCACCCACGCTCGACTCCCACACGCGACGCGAATCAAATACGTTAAAGGGCCCGCCCGGAATTCGCGCCTGCCGGCGCTTGTCGCTGTATGTACTCCCACGGGAGAAAAATTCGGGAGTTTTTCCTGCAAGCTTTGACGATATGATACGTAGGCGAATATTGCTGGCCGGTGCAACTGCCGCTGCGTCGGAGCTTCCAATTAAGCTGTTTTCCATCGCGCAAATTACAGCTTTTCGAAGTCGAATGCTAATTGGACGTTGCGTGCTTTCGGAGGATGGCGCGTGGGCGCTCCGGAAAAGCTAAATTTTTTCGTCGAGCTTAAAGAGCTTAAATTCCCGCCTCGTAATACTAAACGGGGTTCGGCGGCGGCGAAAAGCTCGCGCCGTCAGCGAGAAGCGGGGGTTGGGCCATTAAGCGATGGAGTTCGCGATGAACGGCAGCGGCGGCGGCGTTCATCCGGGCTGTGCCCACGCAGAGTCGGGCCGGAAAAAAGCCTTCACCCACATCTCCCCTGTCGGGCGGCGCGTCGGGAATTCGCGTGTCTGAGTAGGGCAACAAACAGCTTCGGCGGCGGGAGGGGGTGGGGGCAGAAATCCATACACACGGACAGACGCAGTGCGCGGGTGGCGTGGGAGACTTAGAGCGAGAGAGAGAGAGAGGACGAACTCTCCCACGCGAATCAATATTTCATTCACAAGTTCCCCTCCGCTACCGGCGCGCGGAGAGAAACCCGCTCCGGCTGCGGCTGCGGCTCCCTTCTTCCTCAAATTTCCGCCCCCGCGAGGAAAAGCTGCCCCCGAACTTTTTCCCCGTAATTATAAGCGCGAGTTTCGATAAATTCCGAGCGGTCGATCCCGGCGCCCGGAGCGTAGGCGGTATGTTGTACGTGCAGAGCGGGCTTTGGTAATTATTGACCTGCATGAATCTGTGACGCCGAGTGTTATAAAGCGCGACAGGCCGAAAGCCCTTTTTATTTTTTTCTCATTTTTTCTATTCAATTATGTAGGTTGCGAGTGGAAAGACAGAGAGGGAGTGAAAAAAAAAGGGCGACGGCTGAGTAGCGAGGCGACGCGCCTCGCTAAAATAGAGACCGATCCGCATGCTGCATGGATTATATGGCTCAGCAGTTCCGCCGTAACGCGAGCTTTTTACACTTGTCCCGATACCGCCGATCTCCGGTTCGTTCGCGTCGACACTTTTCGCTGGCGTTATAAATTAATCACCGGTAAAACGTAGATAATGAACAGTTTTTATAACAAAGGAGCTCCCGGCCGAAATTCAAGGAAAAACCGCGGCGCTCCGACGAAGCAGCAAATTCCGGCGCTAACTCAATTACGGCGCGCAAACAATCAGCGGATTCCTCGAAATCGCGCGGCTCGCAGATCCACGGATATATAAAAGTTTCTCTCTCTCTCACTCTCGCAGACGCCTTCGAACGGAAACGGTCTCGCGCGCCAAGAGAAACAAACGCGCCCGGCGACGAGATTATTACGAAGAAACCGAGAGCGTGGGCGTGAACGGAAACGGAAGCGGAAACGGAAAACGGCGCTCGTTATACGGAGGAACGGCTCTCTCTCCCCCTCTCTCTTTCTCTCTCTCTCTCTCTCGTGGGTATAACGAATTTTTCCTGAATGGGGCCCCGCGGAGGAGGGGGCGGGGGAGAGCCGCCGCCGAGTGCGTACGCGTATATATACATATCTGTCATTGACGGCGCCTCAATGAGCGACAGCGCCGGGGAAAAAATGGCCGATTGTAATTGACGCCCGGGGAAACCGATACGATCCAGTTTTGCGCGCGACGAGTAAAGGCCGCGTAGGCAAAGGCAGCTCTCCCGACCGTTGACGCAAAAGCATACCGGCGCCTGGGATTCACGGGGGATGTATAAACGCTCGCGGCGACTCGTGGCAAACTTTGTGCTTTTGCGCAAAACTCGTTTTATTAAAACGGGCCGAGCGAGCTTTTACGTACTGACGCACTTGCCGTTAACGAGTTCGCCGGAGTTTTTAGCGAGGAGGATTTTCGGAATATTGACGCCGGGCGATTATAGCTCCGGGCGCCGCTCCGATTATTAATGTTTAATTAAAGGTAATGCGTTTTCGGCGTAAATGCCGCTGTAAAGTGCAGTGTGCGTGTATCGAATATGACGTTTATTGGGAATATGAATTTTACTGCTTTCCGAGCCCTGGAAATTGTTTATTTTACAACGAATTTTCGCTCGAAAAATTTTGTGGCGATAACACGACTCATCGTAAATTCTGCGGAAGCTAAAAATAGACGTTGCTCGGTTTAGAAAAAGTAGTTAAATAGTCGATGTACACCGTTTGTAGTATTCTACCTCCTGCAAAGACAAACGTTGACCCTCTTGAATAAACTTTGATGACAAAAAGCGTATCTCTTTTTTCTCTGCCTTCGGTGAATGCATAATTTCTTGGATACCAGCACGTTTTAATAAAAGTAAATATCGCTGGTATCGGTATAAATTGTATGCGGAAAAAGAAGACGGCGTGCTCGTGAATACAAATAAATCTTTTTGCTAAATAAACTCATAGACTTTATTTTTAGCCGCTTGAAAATTATCGTTCTAATTTTTATGGAAAATCGTGCAAAAATAAAAGTTGTAAATATTGCGAAAAAGTTTATTAAAAAGTCTGCTCGTGCAGCTTGACACGATAATTAAAAATAGGATATAATTTCCACTCGAAATTCATCTCGACATTGGGGGGAGGTTCGAGCTCGGAATTAAAAAGCAGCGCCCGGTGCACTTCTATATACATATTTCTCGGAACACTCGAAAAATACAGTTAATATTTCCTCTCGAGCATATCGATTCGCGGGCTGGATTCTCGTCGTATGCATCCGGCAGAGTCGTCGGTAGAACCGTTTTTTTTTCTTTTTTTTTTTGCGACACGCCAATAAATAGCCGCCGGCGGCATCGATTCCCAATTCGACTTCCGCGTCGTCTTCGGCTCTCGATCAATCTTTCAGAGAGAAACAAAGCTCGCTACCGGCCGCTAAGCTGGCCGGTGTTTACGCTTATATTTATCCATTCAACCCTTGCCATCGGCAAGGCAATCAATAGAGGCTCAAGGCGCTCTGTGTATACTCGAGTACGCGCTGCTCCGCTCTGGCTCTCCGACTCTGCGGTGGGGGAGGGAGAAAGAGAGAGAGAGAGAGAGAGAGAGAGTGAGATGAAAGGACGGGGGCCGGGAGCGACATCCGGTCGAGCCGAAAACACAGCAGGGCCTTTGTTGCAGTGGCACGTCGGGGGAGTCAGGTAGACGAGAGAGAGTAGTACGCTTCGAGGGGGAAAAGCGACTTTTCTGGATGACGGAGAGAGAACTGCGCGGAAGGTGCGTCCAGAGAGGAAGAGGAGGGACCGTCGAGTGGACGCTTTTTGTCAGGCGCCCTTGAGGGATTTTTGGGGAAAGCCGGGAGGACGCGTGAATGGCCGTCTTTTAAATATGGCCGTTGGCCGTTTCGAGACTTATACTTGGAAGGGCCGGTTTTCTGGAGTTCCTGTCCGTTGCATCACGTGTTCCTTGAAATCCCTTTTTTTTTTTGCCACTTCCCGGTATACTTTGGCGAGGAGGAGTTGTACTTTCTTTCGGAAGGCAGCTGCCTTTTTGGCGGGATTCTATAGCATCGTCGCCGTGCGCGGATATCGGTTGTAATCGCGCTGAATTGCGCGAGCGTAAACACGCCATAAAAATGATTTCAGCCGAGAGCGGTTTCTTGCCTCGGCTTAATTAGAAGTGATGTTGTAATCTTGATAAAAAATGCAAATATTGAGACAATTCCGCCTCTGCGCACTTTTACGGTTCTCTCGACACTGTAATCTAAATGCACGATATCACTCAATTACAAAAGTCAGCTGTGGGTAAAATTTTTGGCGAGCCTCAATCAGCTCGGAAGGAGCGGTGAAGCATACGATTTTAATGCATTAAAATAATTAAGCTCGCCGCGTGCAACCGTACCGGTGAGCGAATCATTCGGGAGCTAATAGATTCTGGGTCAAGCGGTGGAGCCCTGTTTTGCAAGGCGGCTCGAAACAAACGGCCAAGTTATTTCATTGAGGAAAAATTGAATGGGCCGTAGGCGTGATATGATTTTTGAGAGGAAGCGTTTAGCCGCGCGCTGTCCGGAAGGTCGGCGTTGCCTCAGGAATGATGTGTTCATTTAGAAGTTATAGTTCGACTGAATGGATATTTGACATAAATCGAATTTAAGCATGCTCCCGGGTGACGTAATTGGCGAAATCATTTATACAGGAAGTCTTGAATTCAGTCGGCTCAATTGAGCGTTGGGCTTGAAAGGATTTTTACTGCTTCTCTTTAATTCTGTCGCTTTTAATAATCGAATCGGAAAGCTTGAATAATTGTGCTCTTCCGAGAAAACATATTGGCCGAGTACCGAGGTTGATTCGATTAAATTTCAATTTGGAGTTCGAGTGAAATATTATGAAAATTCAGGATGCAGTTCGCAGTGCCCGAAAATACGCTGCAAAGGTTTTAACTACATCGGACTGAATTTTCCGTGAAATCGAAGTATCTGTTTCGGAACAATATTTTAAAATTTCGGTTTTATAGACGGAATAACGACAGAGTTTCTGGGAAAATGTTATTCGAACCGACGTGTATCAAATGCTCCGATGCTGGTTTTATTGCGTTTGCCTCCAATAAGAGCATCGCGAAGATGCAGTCTAGCGTATTTTTACCATTTACCTCTAAATAATACGTGCATCGAGTTTTGACGAGATTGATTTCACCCGATAAAGCTTTTTCGAGGAATATTCATCGTGAACGAACGTTAGCAGTACTTTATTGCAATTTACATTAACGTTCCTCATTAACCAGCTTGTCAATAAATCTCTGCTTCGCACGTGCTGGTTCACGTCAATACGACGGACTATCGTTCCAGCTCGGAGGAGCACGCGCCGTGTTTCATTCAAAATCGAAAGTGCAACGCTTAATTTCGGCCTGTAATTTCGAGAGTAACGCCAATCAATAAACTAATCGTCGAGATATATTCGTTAACCCCAAGCCCGAAAACCCGAGGAAGCAGTACACGCGCAGACACGATAAGAGAACGGTGCAATACCTTCGAGGGTGGCGACTTGGCCGCCCGCGCTGCGTAGCCTCCTGGCGAGCACGTGAATGGTCTCTCCCTGGTGGCCCGCGGGCTCCGTGGAATCGCCCACGAGCACGAAGCTGCCCGCTGGCTGCTGCTGCTGCTGCTGGCCGAGCAGCGCCTCGACGCGGCCGCGCAGCTCCAGGCACTTGATCGTCGAGAGCAGCTCCACCTTGCCCGCCGCCAGTCGCCTCAGCATTATGCTCGGTATGGCCAGGGCGACCGAACCCCTAACGTGGCTCTCGGCGAAGTCGCCGCCCAGCCGGCAGTCCATCACGAGGAGGCGGCCCCCCTGGCCGCAGCCCCTCAGCTCCCGGAAGAGCCACTCGCTGCTCACCAGCCGCTCCTTCTCCTGCTGCTGCTGCTGCTGACCCTGCTGACCCTGCTCGCCGTCCGCCGGCATGTCCCTGCCCAGATCGATCCTCTCGGCCCGACTCTCGGCACACTGACTCTCTACCTCGCTCCCGCTCGCTCTCTCGCTCTCCCTATCGATCCCCCCGGAGTCCGGAGCTTAAAGCTCGAGCTTCGACGACTCTAGGAGGGTCCGCTTGGCGGCCGTCCCTCGCTCATTCATCCGCGGCACTGGCTGCTCTGTCTCTCTCGCGCGCTCGCGACTCTCCGCGCAAAAGGCTCCCTCGGAGGCCAAAGTTGGAAGCAGCGACGAGCGAGGAGGTCGCACAGCTCTCGGCGAGCAGGCGCGCGCGCACGTACACACACAGTACACACCGGGGACACACGAGTCTCTCTCTCTCTCTACGCCGAGTATGCTGGCTGGCTCTCCGCTCGGTCGAGAGCTGCTTTGCGAGCGCGCGCGCAGCGCCTTCTCCCTCCTCCAGAGAGCCGCTCTCTATACGCGCGCGGAGCACACACAGCAGCGCCCCGCTATACGTATCGCTTCCTCTCTCTCCTCCTCTCTTCGCCACTCTCCGCGCTCCGCGGCTCCGCGCGCTCTCGTATATCGAAAGGGAGAGGAAGCCACTGCCGCCGACGCCGCCGCCGCCGCCGCTGCCGCCGCTGCCGCTGGCTGGCCGCTGCCACGCCTTGGCGCACCACCGTGTGTGCGTGTGCCCGAGAGAGTAGCTGATTATCAGCTGATTTCTCAGCCGCGGCGCGCGGCGGGCCAGAAATCCATATTACGCGACTGCGGCCGCGTGGGCGGCTTTTCGAAAGCAGCGAGAGAAAGATAGAGAGAGAGAGCGGAGGAGGAAAAAAAAAAGGGCCGCGGATAGACGGACGGCCGATCCGAGAACCGCCGACGCGCGCAAAACTCGCGCGCGCGTAGGCGAGGAAGGAAGAGCGCGCGGGTGGAAGCGGCTCGCGGGCCGCCGAGGCTATTGGGCCGCGGTCACGTGGTAGAGCGCGCCCTGGACCAATGCGCGAGCGAGCTGACGTCACTTCATTGACAAAAGCTCTTTTCATTAACGGCCCCAAGCGCGCGCGTCCTCGCTTCCTCCTTGTGCACACGCTTTCCCTGCCCGAGTGTGGGTGTGTGCGCGCGCGCGGGTGCCGCGGCGGGGGGAGAGGGGCATTCCAGCAAACCGTCCGTCCGTCTCTCTCTCGCTCCTTGCGTGAAAGAAAGACGCCGTCGGCGCGCGGACGCGTGTGTGGGTGCGCGCCACTCGCCGCGTCGAATGAAAGGAGCCGATGGTGTGCGAGAGAGCGTGGGTGTGTCGCTGGTGTGGGTGCATGAAAGAAGGACTCGCTCGCGGGCTTTGTTCGCGTGTGGGTGTAGCGGCGGCGGCGGCGTCGGGGAATGAAAGAAACTGATAAGTGTAGGACGCGCCCGAGAGAGAGAGAGAGAGAGAGAGCTTTAATACGAACGAATGACAGAATATGATAATGGCTGAGTAGTGGAGTAGGTCTCGTGGGAGAGCCTCGCCGGGAATCAAGGAATCTGATATAGCGAAAATATATCTGCCGCCGAGAGTTTTAAAAGCGAAAAATCTACTTTCGTTTATTATTATTAATGCAGCCAGTCATCTATCATGGTTAGCGCTGACCTGAAACTAAAGAGCTGCTTCCGATTTTGTAGCATATATACATAAGCAAACTGAAATCGTCAGTCACACTTTGTCGGTCTCGTTATATTTTCATTTTTCGCGTATACTCGAAGCCTATACAACTCGAGCCCCATTCAGCGATCGCAACTGCGGAGCTCCGCCTCTCGTCGGGTTATAATCGATTTTCGAATCCGGCCAATTTTCCGCGAGACGTTCTCGTGCAATAAACCGTGTCATCTCTCTCTTTCTCTCTCTCTTTCTCTCTCGTATACGCGCGGAGCGGCCGAATCCCATTAAGAGCCGGAGAAACGCTCGTTGCGTTATATCACTGGCGCGGCGCAAGCACACGTGAGCCGCGTCGATACTCGTGCACGGACGGAGCCAGTGCACGATACGGCACTATGTATACGCGCTCGGATGGGTGCGGAGGGGGAGGGGAGGGGGACCCGAGAGCGAAAGAATGCGATAGGAAGCTCGCGTGCAAGTGTAAACACGCGCGAGAGTGGAAGAGGAAGCGTGTACGTGTGTACCTGCCGCTCGCTCTCTCCGTGTGCGTGTGTGTGCACCGCAGCCGCCGCCGTCGCCGCCGCCGAGGGGGGAAGTCAAAAGCTGACCTGGCACGATTCAGGGCTGTAGCCTTTGGGAAAGAGTGCAGGCGCTCTAGCTCTTCGGGGAAGGAGCGCCGCCGAGACTCTGAATGGGAGAGCCGAGGAGATTTCGAGCATCGCTTTCAGGGCCGCTGATTCAAACAGGTGACTCGTACATGATTGATGATTCATTCGTGTGTGCCGTGTGCGCGCACTGCCTTTTTCCTGCACAGGCCTATACGCGAGCGCTCTCGAGCCGACGATGTACGTACATGTGCGATTTCGCAACGGCGGCCGCGACGACGAGAGCGTATTTACGCCTCCATTCACGCAGCTGCCAGTCATTGATTTTATTTTCAGCGGCTTTTTCTGCATCGCCGCGAGGCGACGGAGCGCGGATTAGGAGCCTTTTTCCGCGACGACGGTCTTCGCGACGACGAGAGCCGGGCCGTTAAACGGCCGTTCGAGGTGTCTGGTCGATTGAGTTGGTTAATTTTTTTTGCAGTTCGGCTGAATCATGAGCTCGCCCACTCGGAAAGTTGTTTGTGTATCTATTGGAGACGATATACTCGGATAGGAGCAGCGGGTGATTGCGCATTGATATATTTTACTGAAATTCCGAGCTAATAAAAAGTAAATATTTTAGCGGAGCCCTGAGCCGATGGATTTGACGATAAAATTTTAAGTTATATTTAAGTATTTATCTTTAATCGGACAGTAGCTAGTGCCGATAAAACTACTTTTAAACGGTGACAATCGATTTTATTAACATTTGACTTTTTTTAGTGTATTATCGCGATTGAAACAAACTTTTAAACGAATTTTTTTTTTATAAAACTTAGTGATTTAATAAACATTGTTTAATAGACGTCTGATAAGGTTTACATTTCTCATTTGAGAATATTATGCAACGAGCTACATTTTATCTGGGATTCAGCAATCGATCGAAATAAATTTCTGAATTCAAAGTGGTTTTTACGAAACCACAAGTCTGCGTGTACGTTTTTAAGAAAAGTGTATTCACGTGAATACTAAAAAAAAAATCTAAAAAAATTATTACTGCTTCTCGAGGAATAATTCGTTAAAAATCAATAAGACTAAATAAAGCTTTTAAATTAGTAAATTTTCCTCTCAGATATATTACTCAGAAATGGTTTGAACGTTTTTCTTCGATAGATTTCCTATCTATTTTCTGTCTTGTATTATCAATAAGTTGAGTAAGTGCGGTTTCAATGAAAAAATGAAAGGCAATCATC
This sequence comes from Ormyrus nitidulus, assembly GCA_900474335.1. NCBI lineage: Eukaryota > Metazoa > Arthropoda > Insecta > Hymenoptera > Ormyridae > Ormyrus > Ormyrus nitidulus. The sequence goes on from UCOL01002220.1 coordinate 18,381, forward strand.
AACGTTTCGATTAAAATACGCATATAATTTTTAGAAACTATGTCAAATTTTTTACAGATATCCATTGTAGTATTATATAAACTTATTATGATTTATTAAATGTATTTTAAAGATATATTTATATTTACTAATAAGATAACTTATAACTTCGTACTTTAGAAAAAGATTTTCGCTTTCCTAATCGTACGTATTATCTGAAAGATAGTCTAATTATAATTACAATACATAAATCAAATATTGCACTTATAAATAACTCGTTCGCAGTCTCAGATAAGTTTTAATAAATTTTTGTGAGCGGTTCACTCTACTTTTATCATGCACATCCTAAAAATAATTTCGTAGAGTAAACTGCTCAAAAATGCAATTATTTGCACGCACATGATATTGCATGCAAATTCCGTATAAAAGTCATGTAAAAATTTTTCAATTTAAATTTCAACACAAAAAGTATACAAAATTTGCATCTATCTTTAGAATATTCGTACATTGATAAAAGTTAAATAACATGACAATAATACTTATATACTTTAATATTGAATAATAAATAAAGTGTTATCTAAGCCTAATATCTTTTTTGTTACATCAACAAAAAAGGCTCTAACGTTTACAAAGGAAATTACTATGACTAATGATTCATTGTAAAGCAATGAACTCACGCATAATACATTACATTAGTATGGTCGTTGTAACTTGTCTCGTGCAAATATATATATACGTTACGCTTTTGCCATAGTAAAATAATTCTCAATTGTTATTCGATCAGTGTACCAAATGTTCAAAAGGTGGCATATATGTAATAAAACTTTGTAATATATTTTATAGAACCAATGTAAAATGCTTCCTACGAAATATTCGTATTATCGCGAAACTCCGTCCTCTGAAATTATTGCGAAAGTTTTAAAGCAAAACGCACTACGTACTACCATAAAATATGCAAAGTCTGAAAAAGGTTCAATTTCTCCGAAGAGATAGAACTTTTGCAAATTAAAGGAAAATATTAGCTTCTGGAACGGCCGACATTTTATCCAGGTTCCGAGGCACTCTGCTTTGCAATAAAAACAAACATTACTCCGCTGCACGAGTTCAAGCAACAAAATCGTCCGCGGAGCAGTGTGGCAGCTTTGATGTCGCGCAGCGTATACACAACGCTATTTTGAAATGCCACCCTTCGCCGGGGATCCGCGTGAAATATAATAGCCGCGCGCGGCACAAAGAGGAGAGAAAAAGTTTCGCGAAAGTTTCAAATTACTTTGCATTTACGTCGCTTTTTGCATCGGCGACGCCCTCCATCGATTTTGCATTGTGATTCGAAAAGTATTGTATACGTCAGAATGGGATGACAAAAGGCTTTGATGCTGCTGCGCGCTCAACTAATCCTATTTTTTTATGGAGAATCTGTCTTTCCTCCCGTTATTAATATACCTACGTTACATCATTGTATTATATAAGTCTTTGATATTGTTAATGAGAGTATTTTATTTTTTTTTTAAATTAAAAGATTGCTGTTAAAAATTACTACGGAATGGCACCGCAAAGAACTTTGATATTCGCTTAAAAATAGAAAGATTCCCACGTTAAGACTACGCTCTAATTGCACAGATTGCACTGAGAATAAAACAGTCGTTATTGCACTCCAACGGGCGTTCATTAATTATCCTGCCGAACTTGCGTAAAAGCAGATCGATATCTAAATAAATGAACACATCAACGTGTCCGTTCGTCGCGAACGCATAAATGCCACCTATTTGGCAGCATAAAACGACCTGAGAGGATATTTCATCGTTGATTTTCGAACCACAGTCTTATTCGGATTAAAAGAGGTAATCCGCGAAACTTCCAGAGTCGCGCTCGCCTCAGGGCTTATTGGGCAGACTCCTGAGCGAGGTCTTGACGGACGAGTGCCTGACCGAGAGAAACGCGAGGACGACCGCGAGCAGCACGGCGCCCAAACAGGCGAGCAGCCAGGAGTCCTGCGCCATTACGGCGACGTCGTCGAGGGCGATTTCGCGGAGGGCGAGATCGCCGTCGGGCACCTCGCAGGCGCTCTGGGTGATGATGTCCTGGCGCTGAATGTGCTTCACCTTGCAGTTCTTGAGCTTGGCGGTGACGTTGGCGCTGTGCAGCGGCGGCAGGAGCAGCTCGAAGGTCCACCTGAGCGGACTCGTCCAGCCGTACCAGGGGTACAGGTTGTGCAGGTGGAGAGTCAGGCCCGACGCGATGGTCGTCTCGCCGACGACGATTCCGGACAGGAGGAGGGCGAGGAAGGTCCAGGAGCTCGCGCAGAGGTGGGCGAAGAGGACGCAGACGAAGTGCTGGAGAAGGAGGTAGAGCAAGCCGACGCTCAGGTAGCGCCAGAGGCTCTCCAGGTTGTCGTCGGGTGGGCTCAGGCTCGTGTCCGGGGCGTGATTCGAGACGAGGTGCAAGCCCGTCATCGCGAAAGCCGGCGCCAGGTAAGAGACGTACACCAGACTCCAGGAGGGCAGGCTGCAGACGAGCTGGAAAAGCAGAGAGCGATTTGATAGATTTTATCGCTCGACGTGACAGTTTATTATATATCCTCACCTCCACAACGATGTAAACGAATCTGTTGTAGAGCCCGTCGGAAATGTCCCTCTCGACGCTGGGCCTGCTTCGAAACACCTCCAGGATCCCGAGCAAGCTGAGCGGCCAGAACATGATTCCCAGGCTGGCGTAGTGGAAGCCGATCCTGTCCCTGAGGTGGAGGTTGAAGTCGTTGGCGACGTCCCAGAATACGCCGCCCAGCAGTACGCTCAGCGAGGCGGCGATCAGGATCTTTCTCAGCAGCGTGGCCAGACTCCAGGGTTGACTGTAGACGAGCTTCCGAAGGAACAGGGCGTAAGTCTGGGAGAGGAGATTCGCGCCGGAATTGCCGGAGGGCAGAGGGCCCGGTGGCCCGGGATCGCACAACGGCGGAAGTCGCGCTCTGGCCAACTCGGCCAAGTGGTCGATTCGCTGGGAGGATTCCAGCATCGCCTCGGCCGACAAGTCGTCGTACGTCACCAAGTCGACTGAAAATCCATTTTGTTACGTTCTGTATATTTATCGAACGAACAATACAAAGCTCTGCGTGTACTCACGGTAGTAGTCGGAGGGATTCTTAAAGGGCGGACAGGGAAACTCGGCGAGGGCGAAGTAGGGTAGCATGTCCCTCCTCGGCCCCGAGTACATGACCCTTCCGCCCGAGGTCAACGTCACCCTCGACAGCATCGTCAGTATCTCGTAGGTAGGCGGATGCAGGGTGATGAGGACGAGCCGCTGCGCCCTCAGGGCCCACTGCCTCAGGTAGTCGACGAGGAAGAAGGCGTCGAAGATGTCGAGGCCGCGGGTCGGCCTGTCCAGGCTCAGGATCTGCGTGCCCTCGATGAGTCGGCAGGCGAGGGCCAGCCGTCGGGACTCGGAGCAGGTCAGGCTCGCGACCAGACAGTGCTTCGTCGCGTCGAGGCCGAGCTCCTGCAGGATCGCCTCCGCCTCCAGGGAGGAGACGCCCGGGGCGCCGCGGAGCATGCGGTAGAAGCTCAGGCACTGGAGGGCCGTCAGTTCTGGGCTCAGACCCGCTTCCGGCGTCTCGGCCGACAGGTAAGCGACGGACTGTCTGTTTGGGAGAGAAACAAAGAGCGTTCAATGTCCCGGGGGGCGATTAAAGCCGAAGCGCTCTATTTTCGGCAAAAATTCAAGGGCTATTTGGATCGCTAATCGAGCCATCCCCCGAAAATAGCCTGTGTGCACTATGGAATCGCGTGCGAGAAAAATCGATCGCCGAAATTCAGCGCACACGGCTTATCGGGGGTGAGAGGAGTAGAGCTGCCCATGAATGTTTGAGAACCATCGGACGACGGATGCCAGTTACCTGAGCGTGTTGGCGGGCACGGGTCTGCCGTTGAGCAGGATGTCGCCTCGCCTGATCCTCCGCCTGCCCGATATAGTCTCCATGATGAGCGTCCCCTCGCGCTCGCTGGTCGACATGACAGCCAGGACGTCCCCAGCTCCGGCCTCCAGGCTCACCCCCCTCAGGTAGGCCGCTCCGTTCTGCGTCCGTCAAAATCGATTGTGAGAGAGCGTGTATTGTTTCGCGGGGCTTTAATTAGGGAGATTGATTTGACTGCGAGTGGTCAAGGACGGGTATGTACCGTTTTAGCTGATGGGTTTGGAAGGGTGCTTAGATAATTTGCGGGAAAATGCGGTGGGAGGAGAAAAATTGTTTGAGCGTAGAAAAATTTAATCTTGCAATTATAGAAAGTGTATAAATAGCTTCCTATCTGCCGGCAAGTTATTTATAAAATGCGCTTATTTCTGATGTATTTGTCGGTTGTAAAAGAAATCGTCGAGAGCGCAGCTCTGACCTGGTATTTTCTCGTTTAACGACATTTTTGCAATCTCCCTTATCGCGTCTTAAATGAATAAAAGGACCCGCTGCTCGATACGCGGTAACGTTCTCTTTGCGCTGTTTAACGTTTAAAAAGCTGCTACACCGTAAGACCGAAAGTGCGTTTTCTCTTTCGAATGTGCTCCAATTTCCGCCGTCGGCTATGGCACAATAACATTAGAGAATGCTAATCATGAGAATATAGAAAATAAACGCAGCGGCGGCAGGCAGGCAGGCAGGCAGCCGCGATTTTTAGCGCTCTCGCATGATTATTTCGCCGAGAATCGGGTTTTCCTTTCACTCCCAGTCCGAGGCTGCTATAATACGTTTCGACTCCGGCGTTTCCTTCCACCCCGTTCTAAAATCGGCGGCGAGCTGTTATAAAAAAAAAAAAAAAACTAGCTACATATACCTTGACGACTTTTCCGCTGCTCTCGACGGCCCTGAGCTGCAGGTGGGGATGCTGGGGCGCCTGCAGGGCCGACTGCTGCTGCTGCTGCTGCTGCTGCTGCATCTGCTGCTGGTGGAGCATCTGCTGCTGGTGGATGACGTGGGCGGCGGGGTGACGGTCGTAGATGAGGCTCGGGTCGATCGGGGCGATGCTGTGTCGGCGGTTGGCCATCGGCCGCGGGGACACGCCCAGGGTAGTCGCCGCCTGCGACGTCGCCAGGAGGTTCGCCTCGCTGGCGCTGCGCATACGGGACTCGCGCTTCATCAGGTGGTGCTGCTGCTGGCTGCTGTGCTGCTGGTGCATGCCGATGTGCGAGTGCGTCTCTCGGCCCTGAGGGGTTTAGTTGCGTTGGTGATTTTCGGGTTTAATGGGCAGTTTGGTTCTGGGGTGTAATAACAAAGAGGTAATCTTTGGACGATGCCGTTGGGGCTGCGTTGCTTTCGCGCGGTTGAAGTACGCGGGATGAAGTATTTTAATTGCGAAATTTTGAGCTGGTTTCATTTTCGTAATCACTGGTAAAAACTATGTAAATGCACGAGAAAATTGTAAGATTTTTTGCGCGCGTAACTGATTTGAATGCAAATATTCACACGTTTTCAAAACAAGATATTTTAACTTTTAAAATGCTTTAGCCGTGTGCGTTTTATTGAAATATATTTATACGTTCAGATAAATTTTTTCTTAATGGAAAACTTGTGTTGGAAATACGTAAACAAAACAAAAGCGCCAAAAATAAGTCTACAAGTAAAATTTAGCAATACACGAGTGTAATTGCATACTAACTTCTTATCCGATTTCTGTAAAACTAGTTTTGCTTAGAGAATTATTCCATCTTATACAATTTGTCATTTTATGTGCACATTTAGATTCTGCGTATCTAAATCACAAGTTTTTCGTGCAGCATCTTCTGCAAATTAAATTAGTATCAAATTATCAGTCTAAAAGAAGAACTAAATAAAAGAAGGAATCGTAAACTGTAGCAAGTTCTTGGCGAGAAGTTTTAAATGAATATATTAAATATAACGCAGAAAATTTTTTTCAAGAAAATTTTTCAGCTGGATTAAATCATCTTAATAATTAAATACGTACTCGTCTTACAGGCTAAAATTTACTTTCGCGCTCAGCTCATATGCATCTCGTAATAATTTAATTATGCAACTTGTTGCAAAAGTGATTACAAGCGTATTTAAAAAATTTACTGTTCTAGGGGGGGAACGGAGTGGAACTAACCGGTATTAAATAAATTGCAGGAAGTATCTCGAGGAATAGCTAATAATAAAAAATATAAGGCTAGCATTTGATACGCTACGCGATTGCGTTTAAAATTTAATGAACCGAAAAATACCATTTTCTCGAATGTAAATGAATTAAAGCTTAATTAATTCGAGAATGAAAGTTGCCTACTATCTTTAATGAATCTCTCGCGGTGTAAAATCATACTCGCCCCAGAGCGCATTTATATCGCACCTCTATGGAGGCGCGTGCGCAGTTTTTCCGCGAAAAGTATATGCACAAAATTGTATTCAGCTTTACCCAAGATTACAAGTCTTAAGGGTTATCTTATGCAAATACTCCTTTACAAAATTTAAAATAGTTAAAATGTGACTCAAATCTAAAAATGATACAAATATTATAATACTGTAATCTATTATATATATAAAGTTATACTTTATTCTTTCACGCTAAGCAAATATTTGTAATTTATGATTTGAACGTATTTCATCCTTCCTTTGATAATTTTAAATTTCGACAGACGGGTACCAAATTAATGTTAATAGCCATGCATCTTTCTTCTTGTCCCCATCCTCATTTACTTTAGTGTGTCATTCAAGTATGCCAATTACTTTACAACTTTAGACATAAAGATTAGGGAAAAAATGCGCTTTCATTCGTTTACGGCCGTAACAAGACTCTTAACGGAAAGGTTTAATTCTCGAAAATGACGCGCAACAAGACTGCCCGCAGCGAGATTCTTCGAATTTTTTAATTTCCCTCAAAGTAGAAATCATTATCGGTGTTGGACATCGCCATAAATATGAAAACCGCTATCTGTATATATATCTGCCGCGGCGGTATAAGTATGCGTCAGCATGAGGATAGCAGTTTCAGTTAGCCTTTTGTTAAAGCGAGCATATAACTGCACACACGATCTATCAGCTGGCGCAGCTCTTAAAGCATCCTTCCATCCCGAGAATGAATTTATTTATAATCCACCGTAAGACAAAACTGCTCTTTCATCTCGATCCCGATATCTATATCCTTCGAAACCGAACGAAAATCCAAACCCTCCACATAACCCAGAAGAAATGATCTCGCCTCACCTGAGGAGATATGGCATTGCGGAAGTCGGGATCGCTCCTGGCGGATCGCATGGCGGGCACGCAGGCGAAGGCGGAGGCTCTGCCGCCGTTGGCGTGGGCCGCTGCGGCCACCGCGGCCCTCACCCTTCCCTCCTCGCTGGAGTCGTAGCCGCTGGAGCCGGCGTCCAGACGCGTACCGCCGCCGCCCCCGCCGCCACCGCCGTTACCGCCACCGCCACCGCCGCCGCCGCCGCCGCGCGTCGCCGACGGGGGCAGGACGCGGGGCAGCCCGAATTTCAGGTACGTGTACGAGTTGCTGGCGAGCGGGCTGCGCGGCCCGTAGCGCGGATGGCGCAGGATGCTCTGGACCGTCGAGTCGCGCAGCTGGAAGTTGCCGTAGGGCAGGGGCGACTTCTCCGCCGAGCCCAGCGCCGAGTCCGTGAAGTCCGAGTTCAGGTTTTGTCTGGAACAACAATTGTTGGACGAGGTGTTTTGGCGAGGGAAGAATTTGGTTTTGGGTGGTACGAGAACTCGGGGAAGCGTTTGATTGCCGAGAATCTTTTTGTCGGGTGTCGGTCGGGTGCTGAATTTATAAGGTAAACCGCAAAAGTGGCGCGAGTAAACACCTTTTTTTAGTTGATTTGACTGTGATTGCATCTTGGGGATGAGATTCGGCGTTGATCAAGAATGTCGGAAAAAAGTGCGCTTAAAATTCGCGATGACGCAAATGCCGGAGTTTTATTCCGAATCGATGCATAAAATTATATTGCTTCGGTATCCTGAACTTGAAAGATTTCTAGCAGTTTAGGACCAAAAACTCTTGCGGTTTACCTGTCCCGATGAAAAATTCTTGTAAAACTTTAAATATATTTGCGCCTAAATCAGTATATTTTCTCAGAATTTTTCTACATGATTTTCTATTATTTGCTACAGCAAGAATGAAGAAACTTTTAAAATGTTCTTATATTCTTCCTGAGAATTCGAGAAAGTAAATTCTTATAAATCCATATATTTTTAAAAGAATTCCGTTATCTCGGATGCCACCGAATACAGTTACGAGCATGGCATTTATAATAAGCACTTTATCTATAATAACACCTTTCATAAAGATTTACTTACCTTTTTTCCCCGCTTGGCGGCTTATCATTTACGCAATTTTCATGAAACGTATATCGCGGAAGATGTCATTACGCTCTCAATTACGATTTTTCTTTCAAGAATTATTGCGCAACCAAACGAGGACCTCTGAAAATTCCCAAGAAAACTTTCCGTCGGCAAGTCTAAAAAGTGAAACTCCCAACCAGAAGCGCATTCCGTCCCAGACCGTATAGGCCGGCATAAAAATTCCTCCGGCCAATCGAGTCAAGATTCATTTCCGCTGACTCAAGCTCCACAGCCTTCAATCCGGTAGCCCCGACTATATACGCACCGGATAATGATCGCGAGCTGCTGCTGGAGGAGCAGCAGCAGCTGGCGTCAACGACGTACCTGTAAATCGACCAAGCGTGCAGGTCCTCGCTGGCAGGTGCGCCGGGCACCGAGTACCTCCGCTCCAGTTCCCAGGCCTCCGCCGAGCCCATCCTCGCTGGAGCAAGTGCAGAGTCTGCGGGCGACTACGCGGACGAGGCGCGCGGTGACATTGCAACAGACGGCCTACTGACCTGGAAACAAAAAGAAAAACAAAACAGCTCCACATTGCGTGTCACGGATGCAGTACGCGCGCGGGGTTTCGCCTTTTTTTTTTGCTTCTTCTTCTTTCGAGCCGCGCGCGCAACGAGAGATCGGCGAGAGCTCTTGCGCGAAAGCATTGTTTTCTTAATTAATGGCATCTTAGCGGCGAGTTCGGACGTCTCGAGCGATTAGGATGCTAATCTGGATCGCTCGCTTTTAATGATGCAGTTTTATCGGCTGGGGGGTTTCGAACAGTCGACCCGTAAATTAAGAAAGCGTGTACTTGGTTAGGAAAGTTTGCCAACGCCTTCGGGGGAGGGGGGGGGAACTTTTTAATAC
>UCOL01002221.1:0-27539 GCA_900474335.1 Ormyrus nitidulus
GCACATATATATATATATATGTCTATGCCCACGCGAAGAGGTACCCATCGAATTATTCAAAGATATAATAAGGGCTTTGCGCGGCGCCGGCATTCAGCATCGCGCGCGCAAGCACGAGGAGATACTCGCGAGTAATTAGCGTGCGAGTGCAGACTGACAAACAGACTAATTACCAGAATGCGGAGACGAGCTAAGCCGACTTGCTGCCTCCGCTAAGATTCCGCTGCTTCTCTGCTTATTTATCGCCATTATCGCCAAGCTGCAATCATTAGCTTTTATAGAATTTTTTTAAAATTTTTCTTTAAAATTGTGTTTTAATTGATGCGAGGGTCGAACGTTTTAGATTGTGCTTTCATTGATGCAAACGTCATTATTACCGCTCGATGTACTTTGACATTTTCAAATCGCGCTCAAACTTCCCCGAGGTTTTAACGCACTTCCCAAAAAAGCCTAAATTTTCAAAAACAAACAGTTCCGACACCCTCCCACTCTCCCGCCCTTCATCCTTCGCGCATCCTCGAAACGTGTCGCGACCTCCTCGCGAGCTCGAATTTCGCGCCCCGCGAGCCCCCCCGCGCGGGAGGGGGAGGGTTATAAAATCCGGCTCGCGAAAAAAAGCGCGCCGCGCCGCAGCCAAGAATCGGCATGTTAATTAACGTCTCCGGCGCGGCGCGCGCGAAAAAAAAAGAGGGAGGCGCGCGCGCGTCGGGCCGCTGAATGGAGCTTCCGAGCGAATTTCATTAGGCCGCCTTTTTTATATCGAGCCGCTGTCGCCTTTTTCGCCTCTGTCTCTTTGCGGGGCGCTCAGTCGTGCGCGCGCGCGATGTGCGCGAGCTATACGGCTTTACGGCGAGCCCTGATCTTTGACTTTATTTCGCCTTCGTTTGAGGGTTTTATAACGTATAGATCGTGAAAGAGGCGCGAGCGAGGCGATAATTAGCTTTGAAAGGGCGATGCGCTGCCGGCTGGGATTGTGCGGTTTTAATGTCGGGATACAGTCGGGCATATTATGAAAATGAACGGTTGGCTTCTTTGCGCGGTGAATATGGTTTTTTCTTTTAGCGGTTTAGGAGATGAATTGTGGGTTTATTTTAAAGTTCGTATATATATTTTTTATAACAACTAAAAAGGTAGAAGAGTTAGGGAATAAATCTCTCATATTTTTATGCACTGGGAGAATTTTCGCAGGACAATGCGATTTTCTGGATAAAATTTACTCGAAATTAGAGTAAAAATTACTCAATTAGAGTAAATATTATTCTAAAAGGAGCTAAATATATCCAGAAAATCGGGTTGTTCTGTGATTTTCTGAATAATATTTAGCCCCTTTTAGAATAATATTTAGGTGGTAATTTTTACTCGAAAATTCTCTCAGTGTACTATACAATTAATTGATTGTAAACCTTGAGAAAAGAAGAAATTCACTTACCAACGCAGCTCTTTTTAAATTACCAGACACCTCATTAAAACCCGAATCAAAGCTCGACCTCGCCACTCAGCCAAGACAGTCCCGGTGTCGGACACGCAAGAAAATAGCCCGCAGCCCACACATCCCTCGACGCTCGCTTCTCGATCCCGCCGCGTTTACGGCGATCTTTGTCGTACGCAATTACCGGCGTCGGCTGGTGCTCCTCGCGCGACGGTACGTCGCCCTTTTGCCCGTTATTTAATTGGGAGGCACAATATTGCCGTGACACTCCCGGGGACTTGCGCGCACGCGTCCATTGTCGAGTGCCGCCTCTCGACGCGGTCCTTTTCTCAACGGCGGGCGCGAGAGGCGAGGGTGGCAAGCGGAGCCTCGCTGGAACGCGCGCGAATAATGGCCCCCGGCCGCCGCGCCACTTTTTCAGTTTGGTCTGCCAGCCGCGGGGCTCGCATTCGCCGATGGATAATTAATGACGCGCCGCGGCCTTTTTTGCGGGGAAATGTGGAGTTTTTTTTTTTCAGGATCCGGTTGGATGGGAGTTCGATTTCCTTCGATTGCGTTGTGTTTAAATGATCTTAGTCCAGTAATTTTACTGCAAAAGCGACCGATTCAGCTGGTAATTCAAACGTACAAAGGCTCCAATCGAAATTTCGTCCAAGCGCGGAGATTTTGTCGTCTCAATCATCCACACAAAGCAGATCCGAACTCCATAAAAAGCTCCCGAATCGGAGGCCGGGCGACAAAAGTAGCCTCGCCGAGAGCAGTCTGAGAAAAAAATCAGCCCAGAAAGAGGCGAGAGATCAAGCCGTCAAACGCGCGAGGCGGACGAGACAGACGCGGGTCTGTGAAAAAAAGAGCGAATGAGGCCTGCTTTCTCCGATCCGACGCCTCTTCCCTTTTCACGCAGAGCGGCCGTATCAATTGATGTTACACAACACTCGGGACTCGCGTAAACTGCTCGGGCGGGGCCGATCTTTGTCTCTCTCTCGGTACCCCCTTCGTCTTGTCGGGCGCAAAGACGACGTACGCGACAATGCGCGGATAATCTCGTATTTCCCGGGGTGACAATGCTCGCCCTGCTCCGAGCGAGGAAACCGAAGCGCCGCGCCGCCAGGTATGTGCGTAAAGCTTCCTCGGACGTTCTAGTTTCATCTGTCGGGGTTTCTTTTTAGTTTTTTATAGGGACGATGGTGAAGTTTAATGATAAATTGGATGTTTTAGCGGGATTCATTTGAAATGTTTCGCGAATTAGAATAGTGGAAGGGTAAATAAGAACATATTTAAATATTTAAATCTTTATGTTTTAATGTTACAACTTTTAGAATTTTTTTTATTTGTAAGATAGTTTTGTAAGTTAGTATGTAAGTTAATTATGTGCCAGCCTATGTACAGGTAACTTCGTTTACCTCTGTAGTGACTCATTGTAATTTATATCTGATCAATAAAATTCTAAAAGATATTAGGATTTATGCAAGTTTATGATTAAAAAACTTTTTGTTAATTTTTCTGTACACAAATTATTCAACTCTAATTGATCCTAAAATTTTCTTACCGAAATTGAAAAGACTCCTGTATCTTATAACATTCTATTTTGATGGAAGCTAAATCAGAGTAAAAACACTTTAAGACGGACACTTAATAGATCCGATTTCAGAATGGCAAATTAAATCCATTTTACTTTGACAATCGCGCCGTCATGAAAGCTTTTTCAGGCCCCAAAGTCGACTTCTCACTTGCGCGAGGGCCGCCATTCGAGAAATCTGACGCATAAAATTTCGCTCCCCGACTGGTAAGCAGCTCGCCATCGCCAGCTTTCCCTCCTGTCAGACTCTCTCTCTCTCTCTCTCCTGCGATATCTTCACCTCGCCTCTCCCGGTAAATTCCGGGAATCGCGCGCGAGGTTTCATTGCTCATCTAGCCGCGGGAGAATAGAGAGCGCGCAATAAGGGGGGAAGAAAGAGCCTCCGACACGCGCGGAAGAAAAGCCCGCCGAGACGAGCGACGACGAGTTGCTTCAGCTGTCAATCAAAGCGAGACGTCGGGATATTTCTTTTGGGGGGGTATTGACTGCCGCGGGAGCAGAGGGAGCAGAGAGAACCCGAGACGGCACACCATATCCAGCGAGGTCTAATAAACCGTTTTTCGAAAATCCGAGGAGTCTAATCTCATATTGTCGGGAGCTGAGCGAAAAAAAAAACGACCCGGCAGGAAGAAAGAGATTATGGAGTGGCGTCATAATGCACGTCGGATCGTGATTTTCGGGAGAGTGCTTCGGGGCACAATGCCGCCCTGTTATGAAGTGACTGGCGGAGGAAATATCAATAATTCATGCAAGATTTCCGTGGCGCTTATTTACTGTTAATTAAAAGTATATGCTCTATTCATAACACGAATTTATTTCATCTAAATGAGATTCGAATACTATAATACATAGCAGGAACAGACAGTATTCAGTGTGAAAAATATTGTTAAGAAATTCACTAAAATAATACTTTCGTTCCCCAAAAGTACAAGTAACGCAGCTTAAGTATTTTAAGTAACATCAAAAATATCTCAAGACCAACAGAATATGCGTCATCTATTAAACGGTCCAAGAACCCCGATTATTATAAAAATAAAACGAAAGAGCTGGAGCGGCGCACTTGAACCAGGAAATACAAGAGCAGCACCGAGGGCACCAAGACGCTAAAGCCTCCTTAGGTCGAGACGCAGCAGCGAACTCATTACCGCCGAGCAGCAATAATTAGTGCCGGTTTAAGACGTCGCCTCGCCGAGATGTCGAAAGAAGGATAACGCGCGAGGAGAATGTTTTATGCTCGCAATAATAATGATAATAATCATAAAAATTCAGCCAGCGTCTCCCTCGAATACCCAATTATTATATCGCGAAATATCTGTCTGGAAAATTGGATAAGGCTGCCTTTATGAACGGGTGTGTATGTGTGTGTGTGTGTGTGTGTAAGCGACTCTAAGACGCGCATTGTGCAGATCGTAAGGGGAGCTCTTTTTCGTCGGGATTTCGAATTTGGCGGAAGGAGAATGTATACAGCAGGCTGGCGCTTGGATTGCCACGCCGGATTTTCTATATTTTTTGGCAGAAGCAGGAACGAGGCTGGCATCGATTCAAGCACCTGCGATGGAAAGGCGAAAATGCAATTGTTTCAGACGGACTAATATTTTTAAAATACCTTATGACTGTGAATAGATTTTTTCCGCTACTATCCATTCCGGCTTTGCGTGCAAAACAAAAACAAAAAAAACTCAATCAAATGCAAAAGCCCAAAGTAAAAACTCCCCGAGCCTGGAGAGCAGCGATTTTTGCAGCGCGCACAGAGAGAGAGCAGGGCTCGGCTCAAATTAAGGACACATCCACATTATCAATTCCAGCGCCTTCCTCCGTCAGCGGCGTTTGCGCCCCTCTTTCTCTTTTCGCCGGAGGAGCTTCCCCGCTTTCCTTTCACTCAAAGCTCGCGGAGGAGGAAGCGCGAGCGTCACCTCGAGGGCCCAATTAGCGTCGGCGCGAGTGTCATCCCGGTGTGTTCGAGTGTGCGCGGCTGGGCGTTTTCTCTCTTCTCTGCTCTTTTCGCGGCCGTCGATCGTCCCATTTCGCCGCGCATTTTTTTTAGGCCGAGCTTTGTCTGCCGAATTCGTTCGGGGGGATTATTTTGACGATTGAGCTCGCGAACTCTTATACGGTTAGCTTTGGGAAAGATATAAGATTCACTAAAATAAATCAAGCAAACTCTTTTGGGTTTTTTATTCGGTTTTTAAAAGTCTTTTGTTAGTTATGTCTATTAAAAGTAAGCTGTAATCATTCTTAAAATTAATTAAGCTTTGATTAATAAAAAGTTTATGAGAGAATAAACGGGCAAACATTAATAGAGAACTCCAATAATCGTTAAAGCTGTTGTAAATTATTACACGGAGAAAAATTCCCTACAACAAATTTCAATAGTCAATCTTAATGTTCTCGCAGACTCACATTGTTAGAATTTTTCTCTGTGTAGACTCAACGTTAAATTGACGAAAAATAATTTAAATAATTATTCAGCGTGTTCGTACTGGAAAATAAAAGTTTTAATAAGCTGATAAGTTATTTCTATTGTATTACAAATATAAATAAAAAAAAATAGTTAGTGTTTATGAATTTCTATTGAGTTATAAATACGTAATAGTACAATATTTGAATTCTAATTTTTGGCTTCGTTTAAAAAGTTTTATTTCAAGAAATTCGCTATTAAAATAAAAATAATTAATTTAATTATTAAAATTTCAAAATTAACCGATACAAAAGAATAAAATAATAATTTAGCATAAAAAAAATATATAGATTATGTAAAAATAAATTGCAATACTAGAAAAATTACAAAACATTTTAATTGTAAAAAAAAAAGATTTTTTTAATAGTTGTATTTAATGCAAGTACAGCTTTTGATTCAGTTTATCTTCAATAGCCGAAAGAACAATTTTGATAAGCTGTTAGTGCTCGTTTTTTTACACAATCATCAGGTTAGAAACATACTAAAAGTCTGCTATATTTCTGAACAAGTCTAAGAATGAAACTCTCAATAATTTTGCTTTTCCTTTGTTTTACTACTCCGATTTGGGGCTGTTGTTTATTAGGTGAGTAAATTTTATAATTAGAGACATTAAAATATTTTAAATTTTACAAAACTATAAGAAAACTTTTAGAACTCAGAGATTACTTTAGTTCAATTATTTTTAAAATAACACAATCACGTTTGAATTAAAATTTACGTTTTGCATAATACGCTTAACAGCAGAATTTTTTCAAAATGTATTTATATAGGCAAAAAACGAAGGTGACTGAAAAGATTCTCGCATTTAATCTAGAGAGCCGCCAAACCAAATTAAAATCTCTTTATTTCAGCTTTTTTCAGGGCCGCTCTTCATGTTGGAGTTAACATTAAGTCTATATCTCACGGTAACTATGTGCATTATATACCATGCACTCGAGAGCAGATGAGTTTTTGCGAATCTAGATGTTGGAATAATGTATATTCTTGTTCCGCCCATGGTGCTAATTCGGGTTACGAATGCATATGTAGAGATAAATGAGAAATAAAGGTAAAACAAGCGAGAAAACTACATTTCTGATATTATCTAATTTAATATTAATAAAAAAATAAAATATCATGCATTTTATCTGCAGTATTTACTGTGACTGTAGGAAACAGATACAGAAGAAATGTAAGGGATACGTTACTATTTGAGAAGTATTAGTGCGATAGAAAGTAACATAAGTTTTAGTTATTAATAATTTTTTATCTTAAATGAACTCGATTAACCTTATTGGCGATTAGACGTTGAATGCAACATTAATATTATAGTTTTCTCGCTTCCCTTATCTGCATAATGTCATGACGATAATTTCCAGTTAAAATTTTATGACATTATCTCTTTTATTTTATGAGAAACAAATTATTTATGAAAAAAGTGTTTGTGTCATTTTATCAAGATCCAAGATCCGGTGGGTTGATATTCCCCTCATCAGTCCGAGTCTACCTCAGATTGTATGTACACTAGATATTCTTCCATTTCCTCTATATACATGTGTATATAAATGATTATAAATAAATCTAAGCTCCCGAAAGAATTATTGAATTATGTTTGAATAAAACTTACCTAGACATGAAAGTCCTGGCTTCACAAAATACTCGCGATAATTGTCTGAAACAAGACAAGACAAAAAAATCATGAAAAAGAGTGTAACAGATATAATTAAAAAAAAGAAATGCAGAAATGTTCGACTAAAACGCCTAAAAATCTTGGAAAACACAATTGAACGAGGAAAATCGGGCAGGTATAAATGACGTACAACGCCGGAGGCCAAGGCAAAGAAGGAGGAGGACGTTAAAATTAAGCGTTATGCTGAGCTCGCATTACGGGAAATTATCTGCGTTGTATTCGCAGGCTGTCGCGCCCGCGGAAAAGCGCGAGGCGGCGGGGGTGTATAGCTTTTATGGCACCTCGGAGGCATTCAAGCGAGGCCGACGCCTGAATTTATATACGGCCTATTTATGGCCAGTGATATTTTATTGCGATATTCACGCCGTTTACAAAGACGCGCGGGCGCAGCTCGTTAAATATTTTACGGCCGAATAATCGGCTTCTTTGCGCTCGCCTCCTTTTTCTGCCCTTTTTTCACCCCCGCGGAATTCGCGAGTTTCTCCCGCGGAAACTAAACGCCCGGTGCTTTCTTCGGGAAATAGACGTTTTCGGAATTTTAAAGGTTCCGGCTGGAATTCATTTTTAAGGGCTGCTCTTTTCTCTCGGATGAAAGGTTAATGGGGTAATTAGGTTTACCATTAATTGTACCTTAATTTTACATTAAAATTTTGACAAAATGAAGATATTAAATTTTTAATTTTGAAATGTAAATTTCAATTAAATATAAAAATATTGCAGCAGCAGGCATTTTTAAAAAATTGTTATTAAAAAGCAATTTCACAGTATACAGGTAAGTCAAGTCTAATACGCAATAAATTCAATGAAAATTGAAAGCTAACGCCAGGAAGAGCAAACAGGTAGCTGACAAATCGCAATTCTTCCAACCGCAGAAGCCGCAAATAAACCCGAGACTAAACACAAAGCTCACCGCAGTGGAGGACCCACGAATGACCCCGAATTTTCATCCATCGATCTTGACTGGGGCCACTCAAAAGCCACTTCCGCTTTCTCTCCTCGGCGTTCTCCTCGGGCCGTCACCCTCGTCGCGCGCAGTCAGCGATTATTCGTTCATTTGTAGCGGGCCAAAAAGGGAAGACGCGCGAGCGAGCGAACGAACGCTCGAAAGGAAATGACTCGGCGGGGTGCGCGTCTCGGAAAAACTTTCTACTGCCAAGCCCATTCACTCGACCGTCCGCGAATCGGTGAAAAAAAAAAACGAGTACCTGCAGTTAGATTTAGAGCCGTGTTTGGACGTGCATGTATGGCTGCGGTTTCAGTTTTGCAAAGTGCATATTTTGTTGGTACGAAAGGCCAGTGGAAGAAGAGTTTGTCGGTAGGTTTACGAATTTACTGCACAGAACTAATTACAAGCTCAAAAGGGCAACGTAGTAAGATTTTTCTATTAGCATTAACCTTTCGAAACGATACAATTACACCGAAGGAAGCGGTGGAATTTAAAATTCGGCGAAAATTTTCCCAATTATCCCTTAGCACATTTTTTAGTTTATCCGGCATTTCTCTCCGTGAATATGCAGGTTTACTGCCGAGGGAAAAAGGACGAGCACACGCGGTCCTCGACCCCGATTTTCCAGTAAACCGCAGGCTGCGGGCCGCTGTCCGAAAGCTCGCGAGGACGAGAGAAAACGAGGCACGAGCATTCACTCGCAGCGTCGGGTTATATTACGGCTTCCGAAATAAATGCTCGGGCAATGCGCCGGCCATTCAAGCTCTAACTCGCCGTCCGACTCTCCGCAGATATAGTTCTTGCGCGTCTCTCTCTCGCTAAGCTTCTCTTAAGTTTTCCGCTTTCGGATTCTGCAGGTTTTTTGAATTTTTGTTCAGGGCTCGACTTTATCTTTTATCGTCACTCTATTTTTTCTCAATTTTATCGTAACAAACGTCAAGTCCTTACAAACGAGAATGGACGAAAGCTTATTAGAGTTGAAAATAAAAAATCCCGCCCGAACAGTTGCTTCCCCATTTCATTTGAATCTCGTCATCCATTTCCCCGAGCCCTCTCTCCATCATCAGCCGTTACGCTCATTCCCGGTATTCCTCCTCATTACCGGCGTTTGCTCAGCGCGTCCTTCGGGCGTCCGGGGATTCCGATCGATTTGTATGCGAAGCCCCGAGGACGACGGGGGCGTCCGAGAGAAAAGGCGACAGCCCCGAGTTCCGTCGAAGGCAAAAGGGCGCGCTCCGCTCTTTCATCGCGGTTGTCAAGCGCGGTGAGCGATCGACGAATCGCGCAGGTGAGTCTCGAGATTTATTTATTATAAACGCCGAGTCAGAGATTATTAATGAGCCCTCGGCGCGCGAAGCTGCCGGCGTTAAAAATATCGCCGATATTTCGTCGCTCTCGGGATGAATCGGGGGGCGGATTAGAGGGATTTCTTCTTCTTCTTCTTCTTTTTTTTTCGGGGCCGACGACGTACCTGGGCTGCGATTTTTCACTTTCAGTTTGCCTTTGTCGTTAAATGAAGGAGCTGCTTCTTGAAGAGGAATCGGGAGGAGCTGAGCGGGAGAGGCGATGCTCGGTTAATCGACGTTGGGTTAATACGGAAAAATGATGCTTATTTGAAAATGTGTAACTTTCACACGAGTTTTATTTGGTCGATAAGTTAGTACGTACACGTTTTTTTTTAGTTTTATTTTTTTTCCCAAAAAATTTATTCGGAAAATTATTTCTCAAAAATTTTTTATAAATGTAAATATATACTGCTTATAATGGGACTTTTATAACTTCGTTTAAAAGTGCAATTTCAATAATAGGAATCCATTTCAAAGTCAATTGCTACAAATCGCAATACAGAGTAGAAAGGTAAGTGAACAAAGAAAGAGTCAGGTATTTCGAATAGAAAATACTTTGTCAAAGGGAAAGTGTCCGAATTGTCCTCCGCCAGACGAAATGCAGTGAAACCCTTTTGCTGGTGGCGTAACTAATTGACTGGAACCTTGCAACCTTCTTTTTTTATTGTTTACTTTTACTATCGCCAGGTAAGAGAATCCCGACCTTTTCTTTCCAAATTAGCTTTGGTTAGTTTTCCATTTAATTGTAATTTAAGTACGGGTCCTTGAACTAGATCTGGTACCTGTTAAAATTAGGCCTGCAAACTATTAACCTTGAAGGCTGCCATCACCATTGGCTCATTTAGAAGTGTAAAAACTTTCTTCCCTACTAACTGAAAATTAATTCAACTATTTAAAGCTTTTAAAATCCCTAAAACCAGTGATGTCTACAATAATTTGATTGATAAAGGTACGATAAATAAATTTATATTTCGAGTAATTATATAATTGTTGTAATATAAATATAATTACTCTACAACGAATATTTCAATTTACAAATGCTTACTATGCTTTTAGACCTGCTTTACTATCATATTTCAAGTTTTGACCTTCGTCGTAACTAAAATAAATAGGAAAATAAAAAAAATGCGACAAAAAGTATTTATCTTGAAAAGAGCACCAAAGTCGAAGAAAGCCCATCCAGATTTTGTTCATAAAATTCGAGCTAGGTCAAGGACCGCGTCATAAAAAAAAAACATCCAACCATCGTCCACACTGACTTCCTCCTTCAGCTTTTTCCTCTCTCTCTCTCTTTTCCTCTTTCCTCGCCTCCCGCGGGACCGGGCCCCATTATTGGTCCATCTCCCGTGGGGGCCCTCGCTCGGGGCCCCGGTCACACCTGCCCGTCGCTCTCGGGCAGCTGGGCGTTTGTCGCCCTCGCAGCGAGCGCGAAAAAGGGGAGGAGTAGGAGTCGAGGACGCGTCGTACCGGGCTTCGGCGTATTTTGGCAGCGGCGCTGACGAGGCTGACTGGTGGAGGGACTGTTTTTCTCTCTCCTCTGCCCATCGGGGGCCCTACCGGGAATTCACCTGGAGTCCGAGCTCAGCGGGCTCCTGAATTTGTCTTTTCGACTTTTGCTCCTGCGGCTTCCTTTTAATCATTTTTGTCGTTGCGCTTTCGAGAATCGAGGGGACACGTATTTTTAAATAAATTTTCTTTCGAACCTTTACTGGCCTTATTTTATTAATGATCTTTGCGTTTACTTTTAATTATGAGTATTTCGTGATAAACTTTAAATAATATAGTCCTTTTAAAAAAAATAAAAGATCATAAAGAAAAAAACAAAATCGAACTCTCACTATCCAAAACATCTTTTTCACTGCTCGCGGTTCAGTACTGCTATTAGTGGCAAGTGTATATATCATTATTAAGATTGAAAGAAATGTTCTCAAGCGCAATTATTCCAACTACACACCTCCCTTACGCAAGAAAATGCGCTCTTACACAATAATCAAAAGGGCACCGCGCTCGAGACGAAAATAAAAACACGCGCAGACACATCGGCCCCATGGAACCGTCACTCATCGCAATCAATCCTTTCAGCATCGCGTGCGATTAACGCCATCACGACCCGCCTCAAACAAAGCTTGGCGCGAGGAAAAAAGACAAAGCTATCTGTCTCTCTCTCTCTCTCGCGACCGTTATCCTTATTATCCCTTCAGGATAGCTCGGTGGAGCAACAAGTATATTACAGATAAGCATCGGATCGTCAGCGTCTCTCTCTCGCGCGAGCGCGCGAGGCGTGAAAGGCGGCGGCGCAGCGGAGAAAAGAAAAGCGCGCGCGAGCCTTTGCCGCGTCATCGCGCCTGTGAAAAGCCGCTGATATTTTAATAAGCGCCACAATGCGCGAAAGCAAAAAAGCTGCGACGTAACGTCCGGACTCGATTAGGCGGAGGTGCGAGCTCGTGGAAACGGTGGAATTTGTCGTTTCGACTCGGAGATGGACACGCCTGCGGATGCCCTTTTTTCCTTATTTCGAGAAAGGCTCGGGGGTCCAGTTTCCGCGGAGCTGAACTTGGCAGGATTTTACGGCTGATTTTTCGAGTGACTGGCGGTTGCTTTTTGAATCGTTTTCTCTTTTTGAAATTTTTGACGCCAGGGTGAATTGGGAAATGAAATTTTATTGATCGCGTTGTGTAACAGCTGCATGAGGAGTTTTAATCTTAAGCTTTTTAGTGGCAGCATTGGAAAGTAATTAATTAATAATATTTTATAAATTTGGTTTAAACGAATGCTGCAATTTTTCATAAATATGTAGTGTTAATTTATTGTTTTAAATTCATTTATCTTCTTTCAAATCACGAAATAGTAACCATTGATATAATTAGTTTATCTTTCCTTAATAGAATCTTTATCATAAATCGTTTTTTAGTAACATCATTAAATCTATAATATCTTTTCCAAAAATCTACGCTACAGGATATCGTTTAGTCAACATATACTGTACAATTCCAATGCACTTAATATGCAAATAAGATAGTCCCAATCCCTCGGTAGCTAAGCATCAAGATCTTCGATCTTTCGCAATATTTACAACCCTGACATAAAGCACCTTTACACCTCCGAAAATCAACACTCCGACGTGTCCACGATCTTATCTGATAGCCCCTCCGATAAACATCCGGTGTCGGCAAAAAATCGGTTCCACCTTCGGCGAAGAGCCATGAAAAAGCAGCGTGCCTAATTTTTATTGCTCACTTAGGCCGAAAAAAAAAGAAGAAGAGGGACACACGAGTCACCGGGTGAAAACCGCCACCAGTCCTTCGAGCCGCGACGAACAAAGCCGAGGAGTCAGCCGCAGGCGGAAATATAAATCTAAAGGTGCGAGCGTTTACCTGCGCAATTACCCCTGTCGATTTTTCCGCCCTGAGTACCGGGAAACGCGTTTCTTCGCACCTTCCTTAGGACCCCCGCGGCGACCCTTTCGGTACCAGCCCGAACTGTGGAACGTTACGAGTTTTCGGGGAAAATCGAGAGGATGTTTTGCTTGCGTTGCGCGAGCGTAAGGCAGATATTTATCGGCGTGATTTTATTGGAAAATTTGCTTGTTTCCGGGGACAAATTTATTGTTTTTCTTTGAGTTTTTTAGCTTTTTTTTCGAGAAAAGATTTTTCATCCTTAGACAATTTTTACAGCTCTTTTTGTAATAGCTTCGTTTAAATTGAATTATTTAAAAAACTATACAAAACTATTTCAAATGCAATTTTTTAAATGAATATTATATAGTATATTAATTTTATAACAGGCTGGTGAAATAAAAATGAAATATTTTTACATTTAAATATGACGGTAAGGCATTATTTTAATAAGAAATGTATTTTTATTGGTACAAAAGATCCCATATTTCATATGTCATCAATCTGTTTGTTAAATAGAATAATATAATTATAAATTATTAAAATTAAAATAAAGAACAAAAAATCTTATATCATTACTTTCAATATGCTAAAAACGTTAAAAAGTATATAAACTTTTAAATACATTTCTTAAATGCCATTGAAAACTTATTTCCCCACAATAACTTGAACAGTCTGTCACCTGAACTCCTGAAGCTGAACTCGGAATTTTCAATTCTGCACTTGATCAAAGTAAAGGAAAAAAACTGCCCTCCAACCTCCAACTATCGCAAGAACGCAAGAAGACGCAGCAGCCTCAGTAACACCTGAGGCCTGCATACGCGCACGGCTCGTTACCCCGGGGCACATCCATCAAGCTTTATTCTTTGTGCCCCGCGCGAAGAGTGACACCTGGCGCATGCCGCACCCTCCTCCCACCCCCGAAGAATAAACAAGTCTCCGTCCGGGGGATGATCTCGCCCGGAGAGCCCCGTAATCCCGGATGATTTTTATTGATGAGCCCCGGCGGCGGCTGCCGCCGTTTCTCTCTTTTTTTTTCTCTCTCGGCCACTGCCGAAATCGCTTGTCACGCCGTGTCGCTCTCGGAACCCCTTCGGCGATTCGAGGATTCGAGGCCCTAAGCCGACTGTGCACGACGGCCGGTGCTTGTCTTTGCGAGGGAGAGCGTTTTATTAGCGGGATCAGGCCGGGCTTTGGTTAATAAGCGTTATGTAATGGAAACTTGGATTGAGCTTGGATTATCGCATTTTTTTTTTTTTTTTTTTTTATTACGTTAATAACAGTTTTTTTGATTAAAAAGATATAAATAAAAGTATATTCTTCTACAGAAATAAACAAATTGTATCTAAAATCCTAAAAATTTCAAAAAAATTCTAAAAAAAGAATCAATTACAGGGAATAAAACATAAAAACTATGTAAAGAACGACTACTATATGTATAATTTATATAATACATAATTATCTTAAGAAATTAATATAAATTCTAAAAAAAGAATCAATTACACAGAATAAAATTTAAAAACTTGTGTAAAGAAGGACCACTATATAATATATAATTATCTTAAAAAATTAATATTAATTCTAATCCACGTAACAGAATAAAAGAAAATCTTAAACCTTCCATAAAGCTAACCGATAACCGATTTTCTTAATAAAATCTGAAGAGCAAACGGTCCGGGCTTCAAAACCGCGCCGACAGCTCGAAAAAGCATCGCGCAAAGCCGTCACGACAAAGGGCCTCTCGGCGTCTCGAAAGCATTTATAAGCATATCCGAGCGTCCGGCAAAGTTGACACTCGCGAAAAGACGTCATCCTCGGAGGAGAGAGAGCGACGGGCAGAAATGGATTCTCCCTCGAAGACGGACAGCTGCGCGCGATTTTTCGCCCATTGTTGCGCGGCGTATCGAG
Source organism: Ormyrus nitidulus (assembly GCA_900474335.1). NCBI lineage: Eukaryota > Metazoa > Arthropoda > Insecta > Hymenoptera > Ormyridae > Ormyrus > Ormyrus nitidulus. Next base: position 14,731 of record UCOL01002221.1, read on the forward strand.
CCACTCTCGGGAGGAGCTAAATCCGTCCTCGCCGCGGACGAACGGCAAGGAAATGAGCTGCCTGGGGAATGACGCCGGGGAGTTTCTGGGTTAGCGCGCGCACGCCGCCTGTGGAGATGACGTTTCTTGACCTACTGTGCCGAGCCGCTGCTGCTCTCAGGAAATTTCGGTTTTTCGCCTCGCCGGGGACTTGGCAGTTTTGGGCGTGTGGATGCACGTGGCAATATTTATCGATACCTCGGAAAGGAAGATAAAACTTAATTGTGAATAAATAAACGTAATCGATTTTTAAACTTCAAAGAAGCTTTTTTACGTAACAAGATATTTTTTTAAAACATTTAGGTAAGTCCGCGCTGGACGTCCGTGTGGGGAAGACGCCACTTTGCTATATTTTCTATATTTATCATCAGATAGCGTATAATTATTATAAATACTTTCTCATATTTAATAGATTATTGTCTCCTTTATATAATCATGTCACATAAATTTCATTTACTTAATTATACTATAATTTTTATTTAAATGCTTCCCATAGGTGTGACGTACAGCCCCTGTACATACCTTTAATCATTAAAATTTCTCAAAGCAAATATAGAAATCTATAATCCACTTGCCGCCGTCGCTCGAGTAACCGATTCGCCGCGGCAGCGATCGCCGCGGCACGTGTGCAAATAAAGTGTCAAGTCGTAGGCGCGCGCGGCAGCCATCGGCGCATCTCTCGCGAGGCGCGCCGTCCGCAGCCGCGGCTCGCGAGGCGCAAAAGCATTTGAAAAAAAAAGAGCGTGCAGGCATCGAATCCATCGGGGAAGCCGCGGAACAAAAGCTCTCGATAACAGCTCGTCGCGCGTGACGCAACGCGCGTCATCACACATACAGGCGGACGCGCCGACAAAAGACGCGAAAAAAAAAGGCGCGAGGGAAGTCCGTTAGGTCGGCGGGGGTTGACACAAAACTCGCGGGTCTCTCACTCTCTCTCTCCCCGCAACAGGCAGAGTAGGAGAGGAGAGTGCTGAATGAGTGACCTTGATAAAACATCGTGGCCACGAGAGTAGAGCGAGAGGAGGGAAGCCGTTGAGCCGCGAGCGCGAGAACAAAGAGATTCTGTTGTCCTTTGTCGGAGGAGACAGAGGAGAGTAGACTCCCTCTCGCTCACTCTCTCTCTCTCTTTCTCTCTGTGCATCCTCTCACACTCTCTATATATACTCTTTGAGCCCGCGACGATCCGCCTTCCGTCGTAACGGGGTTAAAACTAGACGGCGTTGCCGCTGCTTCTTCTTCGCTGCTCTTTCCTTTCTTTTTGCTAGTTTCAAGGTGAAGGATCGATCTTGTTTATTGGAGCTCGCGATGAAAACTTTGGTTTATTCGTTATTACCGCTAGTGATGCATGAAGTGAACGAGGAGGATTTTTGTAGATCATCGATCGCTGCCGCAAAAGCTTTACATTTTTTATAATTGAAAGTTATACGATGGTTTTAAATTACAACGGAAGAAATCTTTGTAAACATAACTCGTATTGTGCTGCCGCTCAACTGAAAAAATATCATCGAACGCAGTTAGAAAAAGTCGAAGAAATAACAATCTGCGACACAATTCGGCCGCGTAAACAGCGTGAAAGTACGTGTATTTGTCTAGTCCGCTAACAAGTCCGAAAATCCTCGACTTAAGCCACTCAAAGAAATCGCGTTTCCTCCCAAAAAAGAATCCGGAGCTCTCGCAAACAAGCCCCGCTTCTCGAAAAACAGAGAGCCCCCGAAGCCGCTCGCTTATTTTCGGAAAAGTGTAGCGCGCGACGCCAGAACTCGGGAGAGGGCCCCGGGATCTCAAGGAAAACACGGCACTCGAGGCGCAGGATCGTCCCCCTCGGTCCCCATTCATTCGGAATCGTCTCCCGTCTTGCTCGCGGCGTTGCTTTCAATAAAAGTTGCTCGGGGTTATATGCGAAGCCCCTCCTCGGCTCTCTCGGCGTAAAAAGGAAGCCTGCACAGTGACACCTGGACTTTTCTCTCTCTCCTCCCCCTCCGTCGTGGTCGGGGCCTCGTTTCGGGGTCACTTTTAATCGTAGGTGGCGTGAAGATTGAACGGATCCCGAGGGAGAGAGAGAGAGAGATTCGAGGCGAGGAGAGCCTCCTTTCAAGACTCGCGCGCGCGCGCGACCCTAAATCCCTGTCGTCCTGAGCACACGCGGCCTTTTTCTATTACCTTATTTCTTCTCCTTTCCGAGGGGTACAGTCTGGCGCAGAAAATCCATTCGGTTTTCTGTTATAGAAAGATTTAATGACGCAGAAACTTGGTTGAAAATCTACGGAGGCTAATTATGATCGAAGGTTAAGGAGGCAGCTGGTTGTTTACTGAAATAGCAATTGTGTACCATCTAAAAATATTTAATTTTAAAACAATTTTAATAGATTTTTGAAAATCGAAGAACTTTTGTATTTACAAAATTAATAAGACGTGATAAAAACATTGTAAATAATTAACATTGTAAAAAGTACGTTACATTTGATAATTGAAAACTAGTGGATTTCTTTAAAACTATTTGACGGCTGCAATTGACATATAACTTTTAAATATATTTTGCGTAACGAACGAAACAAAAACATTCATCATACTTAAAAATCAGATTCTCTAAATGGTATCTTTAAACCCAAGCATATGCCAGCATTCACTGTCGAAACATACGAGACAGCTTTACGACCAAACTAAAACGCGAGCGTCCTACCCAATTTCCAAAAAGAAAATTAAACTTCATTTACGGCACTTCTTCCATTCCTTCACTAACTCCTCGGCAAGCGAGCAGCACACATCGCTACAAATACCACCGGTCCATCGGTCGAAAACTTTTGTCCCCGACTCTCCGGGCCAATGAAAATCCCTGCGTCGTCTTGTCCCTCGGGGCGAAGCTCCGCTCGCGCGTGGCTCGCGCGCGCGCGCGCACCTGGCGGAAAGCTAGGGCTTCCCTCCTTTTCCTCATAACTCGAGCCGGGCCCCATTGTCGGCGGGCCGCTTCCAACGACGCGCGCGTCTTTGTGCCCCGAGAAGGAAAAGGTGGCACGCGCCGTGACCCCCCGCGCCTGCATCGCGAGAGTTTATCTTCATCTGCCTCTGCGCGCGGCTCTCTCAATGCGGCGCGACTCCCGCGCCCCGACTTTCGGGCCGCGGGTTTTTATGGTTTTTTTATACGTACGGATATATATTACGGAGAGGGGCCCCGTAAATTTCCAGGAGCGCGGCTTTACGAGCCGCGACGATTTCTCGGGGCCTCTTTGGTCAAGGAGCCGAGCGACGGGGAGAGAGACAAAGCGGGGAGGACGATGGATATATATGCCCGAGCGCTCGGCCCCGATTGCGCGATCTCGAAGCCGGGGGTTTTTCGGGCCTTTCAACGGCAGCCCGGATTTTCAAGATACAATGTCGCGCTCGGATAATTATTGCTGCGGGGAGTCCGGGCTAGATTTTTATCTGCGCGGCTGTAATTTATATTCTCGAGACTCGCGCATTCGAGTTATGTCTACCTTCGAGCACCGTATTTCAACTTATTTCGTTTCTCGATATAAATTAAAAATTTAATATACTCTCTACAAAATATTGGATCGCCTTGTTAGACAAAACGAATTGCTCGAATTCAACCCCCGTCGAATTAAGGAGTAACAGATTTAGAGGGCAGAAAAAAATGTACGCGAAACGTTACGCTCGCTGAAAGAGAGAATTCTGCGAGAGTCGGGCGGGCCTAATGCCTTTATCAGAGTTGCCACTGCCTGTCTCGTAAACATATTCCCCAGAGTATCTTCCTTCCCGCTTGTACCGCTTGAATCAAGGCATTTGTCCTGTGACGGCGATATAAATACATTTCGCCACCCCGTCACATGTATAATAATACGTAACAGCGTTTGTGAAACTGTCTTTACTTGCCTAATAAAATTAATATGAATGTACATCTCAACGCGCTCGATTCGTTCGGCGATGGAGAGAGTGAAGGTGGAAGGAGAGGATAAATATTTCTTACACTTTTTAATGGAGAGACAATGCGTCAAACGAGGCAATTCAACCTCGAGAGGAAAGGAGGTATTCTTTTCGATTTTTGACGCGCGAGAAAAGAAGGCAATCGGCACGAATTATTGGCGTGGCGTTCCTCTCTTTAGCCGCGTTATTCTTTCTTTTGACAAAGTCCCTGCCTTTCGTAAACGTCTTTTTGTTTGCCTTTTCTTTTTTCCTGCGTAAACAGGTGCCGTTCGGTGTCGTAAAGTACAATACAAAAAGTTGAGACTTTCGGAGCGCTACGATTCCTACCAAAAGGTGAAATACTTTTATTACTGCGCAATTAAAAAACTGTTAAAGTAACTTAAAAATTCGTACCCCAAGTACAGTCGATTAAAAACTCTAAAAATAAAGCGTACTATTGCTCGATTTACAAAGTAAAACTCTCCAATTTCCACAACGAAACTCTCGAAACTCCCGAGCACCATCTCCTCTCTCTCTCTCCGCCGGGCAGAATCCCCAGGTTCCCGGATTGGCCGCAGCCTCCGCGGCGGCAGCACCTCTCCAGCCATCCCCGACTCTCGGCTCGTCCCGCCGAAGGGGGTCGCGTAGCGAGAGGAGGGAAAGGCAGAGCTCTCCATTGCAGTCCGTCGCCTCCTCGCCTCTCTCGTCGCGTCGGGGGTGGAGAGGCCTCGAGGGGTGGCTTCGGGCCGGCGCGAGTCTGCGCAGAAGCGAGTCTCCTCCGAGAGGGCGCCCGCGCCCGTCGCTCGTATACGCCACCCCTCTATTGATTTTGCAACATCCACAGCGCNGCTGGCTTCGAGCGACCCCCCCGAACGAGAGAGAGAGAGAAAGAGGAGAGGCAGGGCCGGCGAGTCGAGAGGACTCCATGAGCCCGAGAGCAAATGCACAGTCGACGAGCACGTCGATTCTAAGCTCGATAAACGCCGTTTTCATGGATTTATACCGAGGGACGCGCGCCTTTTGGCTTTTTGGATGCGCGAGCTTTCCCGTTGCGAGAAAATGGAGGTTCGAGACCGCCTTGGTTTTAGGCGACGAAAAATGGAGGTTGTTCGCGAGATAAATCTTAGGGATTGCTGCCGTTGGTACAAGTTTGATCTAACTTCAAAAACAATTTTTACGTTGGAGTAGATGATTAGAATCTATTTTGGGAGTTTTTTGGAATATAGTATCGAAGCAAAGGATTTCTTCAAGATTATGTTTATGTCGAAGAATGCAATCATTATAAATGGTTTTCATATTGTTTTAAATCGAACTTATGATTTTAAAGTACTAATAAATAATTTTTGAAATGTATTGAATAATTTTTGAAATTTTAAATAGTTTCTTCATATTATAAATCAACAGTATCAAATTTTCATAAAATAAACCTTGTAAAAAAATCAACTAACTTGCTCGAATTTCATCCTTTCTCCTTTTACAATACATTTAATAAAGCACCTCAAAATTTCTACAAATAAGTTCTCTCATTATGAGTTAATAACGTCAGCGACGATTCTATTAATATCGCTCGACCGAAACGAGCATCGAAACCAAAATCTTTACAGACATCTCCACAAAGCCTTTATATCAAACTGCGAGATCTGCAAGGCCTAATTTTGAAAAGTTACCGCGCAAAATGGAGCCGCGCACCGACGGACTTCGGAAGTGTAAACCCCGCAAATGACGCACATACATTACGCATTGGCAATCTGCCGCACGTCCCGCTGCTGCGGAGACTCGATTTTTGCGCTTCGGGCAGCGCGGCGGCGGCGGCGCCGGGGCGACTGCTGTCAATGCGCCGAAAACGTGCCTCGGCGCCGGTTTTTAGAAATCGGCTCCGTCGCCGCCGCCGCCGTCAAATTGGTATTCCAAATGATGAGTATCGCGCAAATGACTGCCCGGGCATTTGCATCTGCGTCAGCTGCCCGGCGCACCGTTGGCAAATGACGCGCGCGTGACACTCATGCCAATAATAATTTGCGCCCCGCGGCTTTCAAAGCGTACATAATTCCGCGCGGGGCTTGATTGATTTTTCGTTGCGGGCCGGCTCTTGGCCTCTGCGCCGCTCGGTAATTAAAATTTTACTATCTAATTAACTGTCGCTAAACGGATTAGCGACTTTTTCACGGGTGATCAACACCATTGTAACGTGTCGCGCTTCGGTGCGGGGAATTTCGTAAAATACAATCCGCTCCGAACTAGAAAGGAGTATAAAATACTTGTATTATAAAAATAGAGAAAAATCTCCCGCCGAGTGCAGTCCAGTACTGCTCCTTGCAAAAGCAGCTAATAAACAACTCAGTCCCGAAGAAAGGCGGCGGAGAAAGCAGGCAGCGCTGCAGCGGCATCGAGGATTTTCTTAAAACTTAGCCTCCCTCGTTTACCAGGCATACACTTCGGACAAGGTCTCCCATACATCTCCGCGGTGCACTCGAGGCTCCTGGCGGCGGCGGCGTAGCCACTCGGTGGTCCCCAACTAGTTCAAGTACCCGGTGTGCGCGCGCGGCGCAATGGTCGTGCGTCCGCGCGCAGCGGCAGCAGCCAAGGAGTACTTGAGAGCATTTGCGGTGGATTTGGCGGCGTATAACTCTCTCTCTCTCTCTCTCTCCGGGGCCGGGAGGCTTCCACTTCGCTCCCTCGACTGCCGCGCTAACCATGGGGTTCTCTCTTCTCGAGAGGCCCCATATGATACCCCGTGATAATCCCCGCTCTCTCGGCGAGCGTGTGTAGTGCCCTGGACGAGGGATAGTGCGCGCGGCGCGGTAAGCCTGGCGGACGGAGGGAGAGCGCGAGAGCGACGCCGCAGACCGAGAGTTTTCAATGCTCGCGGCTTTTTGCATTTTTCTGCCGCTCGAGCTGCACCGCTTCGGGAGCATATGGTTATACAGTCCTTTTTTTAAACTTTAAAAGGAACGAGTGTTTGGTAAACAATCGGTCTGGTTTTTTTTTACGGAGTATTATTGCGAGTAACTTTTGTAAATATAGCCGTTAGTGTTGGTGAAAGATGAACGCGGGATAAAAATAAATTTTAATTGTAAATGCATTCTCGCTCCTTGGTGCTGAAAAATCGCGGCACAATCGAAAGCAACAATTATCAACCTCATCAGCGCAAAAAATCCGCGCCGCCAAAGTTATTAATCTCATTTTTCTAACGATCCGCATAGCGCAAAGGAATGAAAAGCCAGAAGCAGAAGCAGAATAAAAAGACTCTCCTCGGCGGCGTACACACAAGCAAAGCGAGACAGAGAGAAAGCGAGGCTCTCCGCGAGAGAGAGAGAGAGAGAGAGCAGGCATTAGGAAGAAGAGAGAGGCAGACTCTCGAGTGGACCGGCGCTGCGCTTCATTTTCCTTCCCTGCGGTTTAGCAGATTTTTTCGCTCGCCGCGTATCCGCAAGCTCGCAGCGTGACGCCGCGCGGCCTCCCTTTCTCTCTCTCTATCTCTCTCTCTCCTGTCTGTTGGTTTTTGCGCTCTCTCTCGCATGCGACCCTCGAGAGAGAGCCGCCTCTAACCTCGCGCGATGCGGAGATAGGAATCGAAAATCACACAGCCACGCGTGCACGCCGCACGATTTTTAACGAGCGCGAGTCCTCACCTTTTTTTTCGTCTTCTTCTCTTTTTTTAATGAATCGTTGCGATAAGGGAGGATTCGCTCGGTCGTCAAAATTATTGTGGCGATTGAAGGGGGCTCGTGGGGCGCTGTTACAAGGATTTGTTTCTGATATTGAGAGTTGTCGTCGGGGATGTCGGTAATGTGGCCTGGATTATTTTCATGATTATGTTGTCAAGTTTTTTTTAGCTTTTATGAATTTTTATATCTGTACGAATATACACGCAGTAACCCTGGAACAAAGAACTTGATATATAACGTCTAAATTATGCCTTTGTAAGTGTCGAATAGAGTACAAGATAATTAATATTAAATCCGTTTGATAACTCTCGCATAAGACACGTTTGCTCAGACGAGGAAAAATTGATTTCGAGACAAAATATCCGGCGACCCATCCCGAATCTCCATCAAAACCGAGCTCGCTCCGACATTAATCTCGCGCTGCACGGCGGAGCGGCTCTCTCGTCCTTCCAAAAAGCCTCTCTCTGCAATCGCTCGCCTCTAAAATCCGCCGGCACGGCTCGGCGCCATCGCCCGAGATAAGGACGAGCCGGCTTCGCGGCTGCGGCGGCGGCGGCGGCGGCGAACTGCCGTATGCGCGACGGGAATCCGCGATAATGACGCAGGCAGGTCTCGTATTGTTTGTCGCTCCGCGCAGACAGAGAGAGAGACCCGAGGCCTCCGAGCGCTCCATAAAATATTCGCATCGACATCTGTTTCGCGCCTACATATAGCTCTCTCTCTCTCTCTCTCTCTTTCTCGCGCGCGTTTTCTGAGGCTGGGTTCATATTATTTGGGAGTTGGAATTTTAATTTATTTTAAGATAGTGTTCTTTTTAAAAAGTTTGCTTTAAATTAGAACTAAACTAGAATAATACATAATATTAAACGAAATTTCTACCCAATAATTTATTATCCTGCATGAGTACGTCTTATTTCAACTGGCTTTTAAACTGTATCAACCTAAATAATATTTAAACGCCGTCCGTAGACCGCAACAATTTCGAATCGACAAAAATGTCGGAGCCTCGAATACGCTCGGCTTCGATTTTCGCCCTCGACAGCCCTCGACGCGTTGTGAGGCAAGCCTAAAGCTTGGAGCACGGCGAGTCCGTTAAGCCGACTCGGGCGCAAGTCATGCGTGCCTTTAGTGGAGCGAGAGATCCTCGAGAGCCTTGTTTCGTGGGATTGCGCGGCGGCGCAAGAGCCAAGAGAGAGAGAGAGAGGAAAGGATCGGCCATGCGGAGAGCAATATTGCGCGAGCTTCCATCCAATTGGCGACTCCTGATTCTCTCTCTTTCTCTTCTTCGGGCTTCTCTTTCTCTCTCTCTTTTTTCGCCCGACGAAGGCCGAGAGAGGGTGGAGCGAAACGGAGGGAAAGACTCGGGCGAGAGGGAGTGCCCTTGAAAAAATTGCCAATAAATGCCGTTCCATGATGATTTTTCGGTTTTCCTCGCCTTTGAGAATGCTCGAAGTTTTTAAATTGCATTCGATGACTGCAAATGTTTGATGCTGCCTTTGAACAGCGCTTTTTTAACGCGGAAAATATTTTAAGGTGTATTTTTCTTAATAACAATATATTTAACGCACGAAAAGAAAAGCATCCCACAAATTGCCAATAAACTCGAGCTGCAGATAGTCTTCACCTCCAAAGTCCGCACCGATCGCAGCGGCGACGCGCGCGTCCTCGCTCGCAATAACGTCGCAAGATAGAAGATCGGCCGCGTCGCGGCTGGACGCTCATAACATGTAAAACACCGGGATTACGGGGATAATAACGCGCGGCCGCGCGTAACGTGCGTGCGAGCCGCACGCGTCGCTCGCTCGACGTGTACGCGCGAGTAATAATAACGAGGAAAAGAGCCAATTCCGCCGCGTCTCTGGACACACCGGGTGTATGTAGATGCGCGAGGGGGGGCAACGGGTGAAGGAGACCCCCGCTGCTTTAATATCGCTTTATTAAGCCACTTCGAGGCGGAAAACTCAGCGGAGCGAGAGCCGAAGCTGCTCCTCTCGGGCTGTTGCTCCAGGTGTCGGATTCCCGAGCGCCGAGTGCCGCTGAATTTCGATGGCATTCAATGTTGAACATTGTCGAAAGTTTAGTCAGATGTCATTTCGTTGTTTTGCCTTCTTAGTTCCAGAAGTTGAATAGATTGTTTGAAAAAATGTGTATCTCATTGCGCGTTAAGACAGTGGAAATTTTTCTTTGAAATACAAAATGAAGGCTAAATGGCTGAGGTAATTTTTCTTTGCCATTTCGGGGAACAAAAATTAGCTCCTTTACACCCTGCATTCAGTATTCACCCTACAAAACTTAGAGAGCAACGGCAGCGCTCTCGGTCAAAGTGCGAATCATTTATATTCACGTGGAACTTGTGCACGCGTCGACGCTTTACGGCTCTTACCGTCTCTCGAAAACGCGCATGATTTTACATAAATTTCTTCGAGGAGCACTCTTCGACCCAAACAACAATTTCAAGGCTCTCGCGATAATAGAATTTCTGGCTCAATTACTGCCTGTAAGCGACGGTGGAAGTTTTGACTCTGCACTTTAATTTCAGTTATTCTTTACAAACAAGTAAAAATGCTGCTATTATTAATGATTATAATTAAAATATTTACCATTGAATGTTCTTTTTTATTAATCTAATGTCTCATTCGAATCTTCGTACCTTTAATCGCGTCACTTTCCCCAATCACGCGCACGAGACCGCGGAATTCAGGAATTCCCTTATCGTCCTGCTTCAAGGACACTCGAGTCACTCAGAATCAGGTGCGCAACTACTTTGGCGCAGCGACAGCAGAGACGCGCGGAAGAACTTTTCGATCGGCGTCATTGTCGCGCATCGAGCTAAAAGAGCCTCGCGCCCCGAGCTTTTCTTTTTCTTACTCGGGCGCGAAGTGCTTTTACCTTACTTTTATTGTCTCGCTGTTTGGCTTTGTATGTGGGCCGAGGCGCAAAGAGGCCTGGACTTGTCGCGAAAGAACGGTTTGAGGCAAGAACTAAATTGACATTATTTTTTTTATTTATTATTCACAATTTTAAAAATTATAAAGGCCTGAAAAGTTACAGAATACTTTTTTTATGTGAAAAATAAGTAGACAAATTTTTCAATAATTTCAATAACAATAATTCTAATGATTCACTTAAATACATGAATAAAAATTGCATATTCTATTTCTTTTTAAAGGTATTTATTCTTAGATTTTTATGAATAAAAAATTATATATTATATTTCAATAATTAATTTCGGCGAATAACACTGGACAATTTTTATAAAAATTTTTTGCATGAATAAAGAATATTTCATAAGTAATTTATAAATTTTTTTATTAAGTCATGCAGAATATTTAAAGTTTTAAAAAATTGTAATTAGGTAGAATATATAAATAAAATATTTGTTATGCAGCCAATACTGCAAGATAATCCAACTTTCTCGAAAAGAAAAAGAATATTTTCTAATTAATTTATAGATTATTTTATTATAAATCATGAATTTTTAATTATAAATAACTAATTTTTATACAATCTTGGAATATTAAATTGTAATGAGATGGAATATATAAGTAGAATATTTGTTTTGTAAACAATTGCTGCAATATATTCCTCCAACTTTCTCAAACAGAAAAATTCATCAGCCGCAAATGATCGTCCCATAAATCAAAGAGCGGCCATAAAAATTTCTCCGCAATTCTCCGTCAATACGATCCTCCTCCACTCTCGAGTAGCAGCTCCCAAGCGCCACATGGCGCAACGTTTAATTTCCTTCGGAAATCAATCAATTACGGGTCGACCTCTCTCTCCCAGGACCCGCCCCCGAGAGCACATATTCACTCTTTCTGCCCGGGCGGCTCCTCGTGGCGTAAGCAGCAATAATCACGGCCGCACGCGCGAAATTTAAAGTAGCCACGGGGGAGAGAAGCGTGCGCTAGTCCGCACGTGCTGTCGAACCCCCGAAATTAGATCCTCCCTCCGGCCGCCTATAATTCGGGGACGGCCGGCATTAAACGGACGCTAATACACTTAATAGCGAGTTCTCGTGCGTGCGGGACGATTGCGTGTGAACGCGTGGGCGGGACGCACGTCAAAACATTAGGCAACTCACGCGACCGAGCTTCCGTAAGCTGCGCGATGCGGGTTAGGACGGGCGAGTCGGCTCCCTCCTCCGACATCTGCTGTTTGTTTGTTGAATTTTTTAGGAATAAAAAGGAGGTCCGTATATAAAGCTGTGCTCGTCGAGATTGAGATTCGTAACATCGAACAACATATTTGCCATTGTAAAGCTTTTGCCGCTGTAAAACGTTATTTTTTACGTATTTTCCAATCTGCACAGATCCTAATTGCCATCTGCGGGTCTTAGCACGCAAAAGCTTTTATTGTGCCTTCAAAAATTACTGCAACTGATGAGCAAAGCTACCGTTTTACTTATCAATAATTCTTCGGCTATTCAATTTTTTTTCGAAATATTCCATCCTTCCACAAATACGACTAACTCGCAAACCAGCTTAAAATTAAATCATCGCAAAAGAGCAGGCAGGAGGCCCGCCGGCAAGAGGCGAAAGCGGCCGCGGAGAAAGCTCGCGCTCGCGAACCCGATAAAGTCGGGGGCGTGTACACCACCTCGGCGCAGCGCGAACGCGAAAGAGAGGCGCGCGGAGCTCCGCGCCGGCATTGTTCGGCGTCGATGCGCTGTCAATTATCGTGACGGGCCGGGACCCGTAAACAAAAGAACGCCCGACAATCGAGCCTTTTCGAGGAGCGCGCGCATCCGAATTACGCGAGTGGCGCTCGCGAGAGCGCGCCTACCCCCGAGAGAGATTGTTAACTTTGACGGATGCGCGCTCGCGTTTCCAACTTTTATTACGTGCGCACACTCGCCGCGGATGCGCTGCTTTTCAGGAACAGGTGTCGGCCGGGGGACAGGCTGTTCCGATCGCTCGAAGTAATTAGCGGCTCGATTTTTGGAGCTTTCGCCTGGTTTTCGAAGTAGCCAATTAGTTTTGTCGATGGTTTTTTGCTCGAAATTTACTTTTTACAATTGCAAACATTTTTTTTTTTTTTTTTTTTTTTGTTAAGGGGGCTCCAGCGCGGAGAGTTCAGAAGTCAGCTATGGCATTTTTGATAAATAAAAATTTTCTGAATCCAACGGTATCCTTATTTACCCCAGTAGTCGTGGAAAATTTTGAGATATTTCGTTTCAAACTTTGCAGATTTTACATAGCC